>JAXQQM020077721.1:0-149726 GCA_034641835.2 Pinus albicaulis | reverse complement strand
ATTGTCTGCTCAACTTAGTGTTCCTAAATTGATGTCATAAATTGTCAACCAGCGCTAGTAAATTGTTGAAGTGAAGTGCACTATATGTGCCTAGGTATCTGCTTCCTACTTCGTTGTGTTTAGTGTTTTTTTTTAGTGTTTTTGGTTTTGTGTTTTTATGCTAAGAGGAAAGGAACTAAGTGTCTAACATAGGGAAGTTACTGGTCACACTAAAACAGAGCAAAGGTTATTCTAAACTGTGTATGGCACCTAAGAACAGAAAATGCAAAACTTGTCAAGAAAAATAACTCATAACATGAAATCAATCCAATTCATTCATTAGAAGTATGTTGGAATAGTTTGAGAAAAGGATAAGCTTAATGCAATGAGGTTCTTCTAAGTAAACAACAACTTACAATATCACAAAAATCTCATCCATGGTTAGAAATTTGTTGGAACACAATTGGAAAAGATTATATGTAGCATAGTAAGGAACCCTACTCTAAATTAACTTATGACACTGAAATTAATCCATTCTGAAACTCAAATTGTCACTACTAAGCCTCATTCGAGAGTTAGAAATCTTTTGGAATAGTTTTGGAATAAGGCTATTTGTAAAATTATAAGAAATTGCAGAACAATCAAGGCCTTGAACTGATATCACTAATTCATGTCCATATGATGATGTGTTGGAAGAGATTAATAACAAGAGTAATTTGTAAATAATGAAGGACTTGAAGTCTAATGGAACAGAACTAAAATACAGCTAACTAATAAAACTTAAAATACATTAAACAGAACTGAACTAGAATGTAATCAATCAAACTTGAAATACAGTGAACAGAACTTAACTAGAGTGCAATTAATCTCTGGAGTTTTACAGATGAACTAAAGTGCAACTAATCACTAAAATACTACAGCTCTATCTCATTCGGTGTGAGTGATATTTTGGAACAATTCATAAGAACAAGACTGGTTGTAACATTTGATGTGAGTGAGCATAAAAACATAACGTTCAGGAAAATGAAACTAAGCTCTAAAATACTACAGCTATATCTCATTTAGTGTTAGTGATATTTTGGAATAATTCATAAGAATAAGACTGGCTGTAACATTCGATGTAAGTTATCATAAAGCATGAAATTCAAAAATTTGCTTGAATTAGTAATGAAACAGAGCTAAAGTTACTTATCTAAACAATATGCACAGAGCTTCTCGGGCAGTAGGGGCCCTCTACCACCGGATTAGCATACAAATCTCCTCAAGATTGCCTTAGATCATGCAATGAAGTTGAATGTATTTCATTAAAGGGAAAATACTTCAGAAACAGAGTATTACGGACTTTTGAGATCTAACAACAAAACATCAATCTAGCTAACTGTCTCTCGGTCTCCTGAGTCATTCTTATATAAGAAATACATAACTACCCTTGAGAGGAAATAGGGATAAGTTTTTTTCCCAATTAAAATCAAATTAGAACTCTTGTGGAAGCCTCATACTCTTGCTGAAGACATCTGTAGAGTTATTGTCCCGGTAGAAGTCTACCTCTTAGTTTTGATTTCTTCCACGTGCATAACCACTTGGAGATTTTTACTCAGAATTCGTAGAGGACAAGTAACGATGTAGATGAAGTCTGGATTTCAACCATATGTGTTTTTCCTCTAAGTGACACCTGTAACCTGTGTAAACATGAAGATAGCTGCGGAATAGGCGACTGGCTACAGAATGGCTACATTCTGTAGCTGAGTCTAGTCAAAAATTACTACAACAACAAAACCACGAAAATATAGCAACTCAGTCATTATATGCATTCTCAAAGTGACTTTAATTAATCCTATTGATATTTTAAGCCTATAACTTATAAAGGACAAAGGAATTGAAGTGAAATTTGGTGAAAGAGAAGGACATCTTTGGGGCTCAACAAAAATTTCATGTGATAAAGTTAATAAAGAAAAAAATAAGACCAAGGTCAGGGGACACATATTCCAAGTTGAATGTTGGGAAAAAAATCCTAGTGGGTGTCACTTTTGGTTTATTATGGCTAAGGAAATTGGTAAAGGAAAATAGGCATTAATTGGCATTTATTTATGAAAATAAAGGAAAATACAAGAAAATTGAGGTGAAGGGTCACAGATTTGCATCCGAGGAAAATTGAAGGAAAATGGAGGAAAACTGAAGAAAATAGAGGCCTCAATGATAAAAAGGCTTATGAGGATAAGTTCACATTTTTTTGTTAGTTTGGATTTCGAATTAGATTTAGAGAGAGAAGAGCATTGTTGGAATGGGGTCCCCTAGTTGTGTTTTTGATATATATTTTTGTAGTAATTAGTCTAGCGCAGGGGCTTTGGGGGGGGGGGGGGTGAAATGGTAGACCTAGAGTCCGCAAACCACGGTTTGTGGACCATAGGATAGTGCAGGCTATGATGATATAAATAGATAGATATTTTGAGTCTAGAAGTAGGAATAAGTAAGATTGATGCTAAGTACTCCTGCTAAGATATTTTTTGGGCGTTATTGGGTAAGTACTCCTGCTGGCTGTGTGCGTGGAGCTCCTCAGTCCTATTGTGTGCGGACCCCACTGGCTGTGTGCGCAGGTTGTGACTTGGGTTTGTAACTGGGTTTTGAATGATTAATGAATGCAAAACCTGTTGAAGTATCTTTGTGCTATCTGTATTAGCTATGATTGTGTCTGTATTAACTGAATTAGCTGTGATTGGGTTATTCTGTGATGATAATTACTGATGCACACATGGATGCGAAGGTGTTGCTAAGATCTGATTAATAATAGTAGCTTTGTTTATGTTTACATGTTGTCTATGAGGTTATAAGCTTTGCTTTCTATATTGTTAAGGGCTTAGTAAAAATATTGCTTCTAGGCAAACCTGATAGATCTCATCTGAACTGTCTTCATTACCCATTTTCTCCCAGGGTGAGGAAACCTAGTTCCAACACCCACCCATACTACTTCGGGTGAGACCTTGGCCTGCGAAAGTAGGTCATTTCCAAAAGGGCCAGTAGTATAGGGGTTTTTTGGCAAACCTTAATCCTAACCTAGGTCAGGACCCCTTAAGCCAACAAATGGTTTCGTTGCCGAGACCGGGAGCATTTTGAGAGAGAGATTGGGTAATGCCATGAGGCCGTTGGAGACCTGAGAAACCAGAGCTCGAAGACTGGTTTGAAAAGAAGATTAAGGAATTTTTCGTAAAAGAGAATCGCAGCACAAAGCTAACGGCTGAAAAGTGGAAGAACAAATATATTTTCATAGAAGTATATGAAATTTTCTTTGTAACTTTCGCGCACGAGCTACAGGAGTGGCTAGCAAGGCTAGTAGAATTCCAGACATGTTGGAAAGACGACCAGGTTACGCAGTGGACTCCGGAATAGATTCAGCAGTTGGAGAAGGCTGACAAAATGATCACCCAGACTATAGATCATTGTGTGGATAGTGTGCTAGGGGGATTTGTAATGGAATTCACAGTCGATCATTTCGTATCCTACTCTGAGGCAGAGCGGAGGTTCTTCAAAGGATTCTGAGGTAAGTTCTTGCGAACATTGCCACTACCATTTAAAATATTACTGTGTGAAAAAGGATTTTTGTGAAGCCACACCAAATGAATGACCTCTGATCAGGGTGAGAGTACAACACGAAGTGGTAAGTACTATCGAGTCAACCAAGAGGGGGATAGATCCGTCTACAGCCCCTTAGGAGATCCATCTGCGCACGCAGGAACTAGTCTTCCAGCTACTCCATCGTCGAATCAGTGTAAGGGCAAGAACTCCCCTACCCCTCCACCACTACCCTTAGAAGATATGGCCACACACATGAAGTTGCCCACCTTCAAGGGTGTGGGAGATGAAGACATGGACCGATTTTGGTTCGTGGCGGAATCAGTATGGACTGCGCAGAATGTTGCTAGCGATGCTATAAAAAGGGTGTAGCTATCCCTTGCCTTTGAATGAAGGGCCTTGGATTGGTTCATGGGGTACGTAGGCCAACATGCGGATCCATAAAAACAAGAAATTAATGATTCTTTAAAACAATAGTTTCTGAAGCCTAAGTCCTACGCTCAACTGGTGGTTGACTTGAAAGACTTTAAACAGGGACCCACTGAGTTGGTAAGGGAGGTTGATCAGCGGATAAAGAAGGTTATCAGAGATGGGGAATTTAAGTATGGAGATAGATAGCACAAGGAATGGTTCATTGCCATGTTATTACCTCACCTGAACGGGCCTATGGGTCAGCAAGCGATTGATACACAAGAGAAAGTACTGGAGATTTCATGAAGCTAGAAGTTGCGCCAAGAGACAATGCCCAGTTTGGGGTACAACAGATCTAGGGACAGCTAGAAGCAATGCACCTTGAAATCCAAAATTTGTGAAAGGAGCGAGGAAAAGAAGCTAGTCCAGACGTATGGTGCATAAGATGCAGGGTGTCAGGCCACACCAAGGATCAGTGCCCTTTGCTGGTAGACTACATGCAGTTTTGGGGGCCCAACCCATTACGCCCTAAATAGGTTGTGGGATCAAGCGCCCCCACATTATGGTGTGCTGACTGATGCATAGTTGGGCTACATGATACCAACCACTGTCCTTGTCTTGGTGCCTATGTTCCGGAGTTGAAGCAACAATGGTGTCGATTCTCCTCATCGGTGGGACATGACGAACACAACTACCAGACATATGAATTAATGATAGACCGAGGAAACCTGTATAGGGTACAGGATGACCCTTCATCGCCACTATCCCCCTCGGGACGAGGAGGCTTTCCTGTTAGAGGCCGAGGAAGAGGCGAAAGCGCAGGTTGGGGAAGAGGGCAATTGATCTGTTATAATTGTGGAGAATTAGGGAATTTTGCAAGGGACTGTTTGAACCCTACACGACAATCTTGCAGATATTTTCGGCAATTGGATCATGTGATCGAAGATTTCCCAGTACTGATAACAAAGATGCAGGAAAAATAGCAGACCCCAACGCAGAGTGTAAAAATGGTTAAGGCAGAACCACGAGATGAGGGACCCAGTATTAATGTAATTACACGTAACGACATGACTACTGGAGGACCTAAGGAAAGAGATGCGTTCGAACCCCTTATCCGAAGAGCCGCTATAAAAATGGAAGGTTTGGACCTGCAGAAGGAGAAAGAAACCTTTCTAGAAGCTCTCAAAGACTTTTCCAAGAATGAGGCATCTACTTCCAAGGCTCCAACCAACCTAAAAGCAGACGAAAAGTTAAACCATTCCTACAGGCATGTATGAAGTTGCTACGCAACCAGAAGGCAGTAGAAAATATTCAAGCACTGATAGACAGCTGCACAGAAAAAATAACCCTCCAACAAAAGTTAAAGATGTTCACAAACTTTACAAGCATAAGAAACGCATTGGTCGGGAAATGCGGCTAACTGTGCATATTGGCGATTATGAAATGGATCAGGTCATCTTGGATCTGGGGTCCAATGTGAATGTCCTGCCCAAAAATACATGGCAGAGGATGGGAGAACCGAAGCTGGAATGGTCTACTATACAGCTTCGCATGGCTAACCAATAGAAGATGATACCGTTGGGGAGACTATCAAAGATTATGGTAGATATTGTAGGAGTTAAGGTATACGCGGACTTTGAGGTAATTCAAATTGTAGAGGATGCGGACCCTTATCCTACGCTCTTAGGAATGGATTGGGATATAGCCATGGGAGGCATTATCAACTTGAAGAAAAGGAGCATGGTTTTGAGAATGCGGGTACAAGAGTAATAGTCCCCCTATACCCAGCAGAGGGAGAACGATATATAGAACCTATGCGTGAAGAAGACGACGTGGAACATATCTATAAACTAACCATCTGGGACGAGGATTGGATTAATCCTATGGCTGATGGCGTGCTTTTCTGGGAAAAAGATAGTGGATTCCTCTCTGACTCTGACGGGGAGATCGAAAATTGGAAAAACCGATTGCATGACGTATCTGCGCAGCGGTGTCTTCGGATCACAAAGAGCTTCCGGTGTCTCTCCTCAGAGGTAAGAGAGCTGCCTTACTTTGACGATTCTGGTAGTATTAGGTATTTCCTTAGAGCATTCAAAGCAAAAGTCCCAAGGGAACGATGAATGTGGGTGCTTAACCTAGCCATGCGTGCGACCCCTGCGCGGTGGTGGGAAACTCATAAGGAAACTTTTCAGGATTGGGAGGAATGTCGCAAGATGATGATCCTATAGTTTGAACCCCTGGTTTACCTACGCATGGAAAATTTCCTTGGCCAAGGAGACCCACACAAGCACTTGCCCACGTGGATGGAGGTGTGGTGCGAAAGGACCAAGGATGAATGGGTACACCTGTTCATTCATGCCTTGGGACCAATCCCCATAGCATGGTATTTGGATGCAGAGTTACATTAGCGCACCAGCCACTGGGAGAAAATGAGGGATGATTTTATGGGGATGTTTGGGTTGATAGGCGGAACTACAGAATTAGACGAAGCCCTGCAGGACATCGATGCCCTAGTGTTTGATGAATCACGCCCTCGAACTTGTGCATGATTTTGGACGCCTGTAGAAAGCACCAGATTTTCCTAAATATTAAGAAGTGCATATTATGCGTGCCTTTCGGGATCTTGTTAGGCCATATAGTCTATCGGCAGGGACTGATGGTTGACTCTGCCAAAGTTGCAGTGATCATTAATTTAGTAGTCCCCGCAACTGAGAAATAGCTACGCTCCATCCTCGGGCACACAGGCTATTATAGGAGGTTTATTCAAGGGTATGTATTGATTACACACCCATGGAAAAACTGCTAAAGAAGGATGTATCATTTTTTTGGGATGCGGAGTGTCAAAAGAGTTTTGAGCTACTCAAGGAAAAGATGGTCTCTGCACCTATCCTCATATTCCCTGACTGGGCGAAGGTTTTTCATGTCCATGTGGACACTTCAGGGATCGCCTTAGGAGATGTCCTTACGCAGCCCAGGGAAGGGGACATTGACCACCCGTTTGTGTTAACTAGCAGAAAAATTTCTAGCGCAGAGCGTAATTACTCTACTACTGAACGCGAGGGGCTGGAAATGGTGTATGTCTTGCAGAAATATCGGCACTATCTGTTGGGCGGGCACTTCAATATGTTCACAGATCACTCTGCTTTGAAGTACCTAGTCAATAAGCCTATGTTGGGGGGGGGATATTTTCTGATGGTTACTGCTATTTAAAGAATATGACTTTGAGATAATCGTGAAGCCGGGGAAATTGAATATTAGACTAGACCACTTGTCCCGAATCGAGAATGGTGAAGAACCAACCAACCTAGAGGAAGGATTGCCCGATGCGCAACTATTTTCTATTAAGGTGGTTTATGAGCACTTTGCCAATATTATTCAATTCTTAACTATGGGAATAGCACCTGCAGAATATTCGGTACGACAAAAGAAAGAACTGGTAACCTGCGCAACTGACTTTACCATCATCGCGGGCCTCTTGTATAAGCTGGGAGCTGATGAGGTCCTACGGAGATACGTACTGGAGCATGAAAGACAAGCCATTCTAGAAAAATCCCATGGAGGCGTAGTAGGAGGTCACTACGCCGGAAAAGCGACGACGCAGAATATCTTGCGAGCTAGGTTGTGGTGGCCCACATTGCATAGCGATTCTCACGACTATTGCGGAGCTTGCGACACCTGCCAAAGGACAAGAAGACCGCCGCGCATGGATGAAATGCCCTTACAACTACAGGTGCCCCTACAAGCATTTGATAAATGAGTGATAGACTTCATTGGGCCCATCAACCCACCATGTAAGAAGATAGGTGCTCACTACATCCTCACTGCGATTCATTATGTAACCTGATGGGAGGAAGCACAAGAAATGAAGGACTGTACTGCATATACCACTGTGAACTTCATTTTTTAGCATATTTTAACCAGCTTTGGCTGTCCGAAGTTCTTTATGAGAGATAGAGGTACGCATTTCATTAATGACACAATGCAAGCTTTGACTAAGGAGTTTCGAATCCACCATGAAAAAAGTACCCCATATCACCCGCAGATGAATGTAACGGTAGAAGCTTTTAATAAAATTTTGGAACAGGCACTTACCAAGGTCTGTAATGTCGATCGAAGTGATTGGGACGTGCACATCACGTCAGCCCTTTGGGCCTATCGGACACGTGCAAGAAATTGACTGGGAAAACACTGTTTCGGATGGTTTATGGAAAGGAGGCCATTATGCCTATGGAATATATCGTTCCTAGCTTGCGCATCGCAATATTTACGAACATGGCAGAGCTTGATATCATGGAGGAATGCTTAGCACAGCTAGTTGCCTTGGAAGAAGATCAATTCATTGCTAACTTTCATTAGCAAGTTCAAAAGGCCCGGGAAAAAGCCTGGCACGAGAGGCATATCTGGAAAAATTCATTTATAGAAGTCGAGCTAGTATTATTATATGAAAGCCAGTTTGCGTGCCACCCTGGGAAATTCTGCCAACATTGGTTGGGACCTTATATTGTAAAATAAATTACGAATGGCGGTGCGGTGAAATTGGCTACGCTGCGTGGGGACCCCCTGCTAGGATATGTTAATGGCAGTTGTCTCAAACCATACCAGACCAACTCGGCACAGACCAAATGACTATATGGCTGTTGTAGTTGTATTGGGATGGATCCTCGTAGAAGAGGATCACGCTGGCAGGCTCGTTATACGTGCAAGGGTTGACCATAGGTCAGGGAGCTAGGGAAGGTGCATTGGGCGCGCAGGGTTAATACACAGCTGCGAAAACTAGCCATTGGAATAGTACCGCTGGGTAAAAAGCCAACTTTGTTGTTGAAAGAAGCGGGCAGGAGGCAATTAATGCGGTGATTCTTGGGGATTTTTTACCGTTTCCTTGATGGTAAGTTTCAGCTAAGTTTCACCTGACCATTTTTCACTATCCAAATCTATAAATGGGAGAGGGCAGCTCAGAATTGGGTTCCGCATGTCCTGAAAGTCTCGTGCCTTGAGAATTTCGGTAACTATTGTGCTCCGTTCATGTCTGGGCGTGCTACCCCCTCTGATAGTAGCAACCCCGAGTTTGTCTTCTGAGCAAGAATGACTATGACCAATCCCATTGAATCCTCACAGATCATGGCCTCTACTGAGAGAGCATCTGATGAAGTATTGGAGGTCACCCCTGAGGTCGAAGAGGTCATGTCCACACCAACCAAGGGGAATTAGGTGGATAAAAAGAAGAGTAAGGGGAAATGCCAAGAGCAATGGCAGGGGAGGATTGTAAAATGGGCTAGGGGGAAGCCACACACCTCCCCTCGGAACGTGTAATCCCCCCGAACGGTGCATAAGGCACGCTCGCCTAACCTGGCGAAGCGACCTCTCCCTGCACAGGAAGAAGCTCGGCTCACTGCCCCACTAACTTGGCTATCACCCTATGTTCGGCCTAGAAGACCATCGATGAGCACGCCCAAGAATCTCAAGGGTGTGTGCTCCTTTTTGCAAATGCAATTGACTCCAGGAAAAGTCCCCATAATTGGAGAATCATTTGAAAAAATCCTCTCAATTAAGTTCGACGATCACGACCTTGCTAACCTAGAGGCCTTCCCAGAATTGGCCCCTGAGCTATATATTGAAAGGGCACTGGAGGATGACGTGCTAAGAGTAGTACTAATGCCATGGGCGTGTGGGTTAGCAGGTTTTGGATTACTAAACTTGCTGTGGATACCTCACTTTGACCGATACAGTATAACCAACCAAGTTGTGCAAGAGCTACTAGCCCTGATCTATGACAATAGCTTGTGGATCCTGGACCGCATTCCCATCGATGCCGCCCTAATTCACCGCATTACTGGTCTCCCCATGGAGGGGTCGGATCCCATGGAGTGTGTCGGCAAGAAGTATGAGCAACAGATCACCGACAAGGTGCGGGAAGACTACCATGTCGAGCAAAACACCAGAGGGTTCCTGATCAACACCATTGCCGACCCTAGAGTGCGCATGGGTACCCTACTGCTGGCTTGTAAAATGATGCGCAAGTGCCAGGACACGACTTTCCCTGCTTATGTAATTCATCTTGCTGGCCGCTGCGAAAAGGGGGTCTGCTTTAACTAGTCGTAGTTCCTCTGCAACAAGTTTTTGGAAAACGTGCACGAGGCCCAAGATCATGGGAAGGTGTTCTGTTACTCTTGGCTGCTACTCCTAATTGCATTGGTCGCATGGGAAGCCCCTGAAGGCTCGGTCCTCCCTGAGCTCAAACTGGACATGTGTGAAGGGGCGCGATACACAAACTTGTGGGATTCCAAGGATGCGCAGCGTATTAAGGAAAAAAAGTGTTTTGGGTACTATTTCAAAGTGCGCTCACAGCAGCAATTCACTCCTGGCCACGCCTGTCACCGACGGTCTACGAAAAGTATAAGCACATCGCGGCATTCCAAGTTATGATGCACAACATGCAGATTTGGGGCCGCAAGGATCCAGCTTGGATGTCGCTGCCTTACATGGTCGCCAATGAGGAAATCGATCGGCTCATCGCCACTTGGCCACCACACTGGAAATTTGGATTCAAATTGGAAACAAATAACACTGCTGGTACAAGTGTTGTTCCGAATTTCACCACCCCGCTTAATACCACCAAGAACTCAGAAGGTCGTGGCCTGGAAGGCTCCACCGGGATGGAGGTTCCCCCAGATTCAGCGCAGGGCGGGAAACAGTACTCGCAGCAGGACATGGAGATAGAGGGTCTATATGCACAGGGCGCTGGTTCCCCGTGTGGCAAGAAGCAGACTGCTGAACCTCTCAAGGGCCAACGAATCAAACGGCGGGCTACGAGGCCTCGAAGGGAGCTTGAGATTACTTTAACCTAGGAATATTTGGAACAAATTGCAGATGCGGTCACCCTCGCTTCAGAAGATAGGTGGCTTACTTTGGAAGAGTAGCAGAAGGCCACAGTCGCCGCATTACAGTCTGAGCTCCAAGCTCTTCAGCTCAAATCCGATACCCTGCAGACAAGCATGGTTCAAGCGAGGCTGCCTCAAGCGACCAACACTGAGTTGATCTCCACGACCGAGAGCCGCCTCTACCCCTTGCCAGGCGCAACAATCACTCTGATTCCACCTGATTTATGTGCGCAAGTCCAGGCCTGCGCAAAAGTACATCTGGACTTGGCTCGGCGTCCGCACGAGCCGCTGCAGGTTCTCTACACTTTCCTCTTTGAGGAAATATAGCACAGAGACTGGTGAGTACAACAGCAACTCAGTACAACTGAGCAAACCATTGTAGAAAAAACTACTGAGGTGTCCCAGGCACAGGCCACATGTATCCTTGCCGCTACGCAGCAGACCGAGTTAGAGTGCCTAAGCAGAAGACTCTGTGCAGATGTGATCGAATACATTCCGGCCTTGGCCACCCCCCAGGCTAAGATCGAGGGACTCGTCGCAGCCTTGAAAGCTTCTTGGACCGATATCCAAAATGTTAATACCGATATGGAGCAGCAGATTGTTGCGTTGCAACCTAAGTTGCAGTCGGAAACCCCTCCTGAGGTATGCGCCTAGAGAGTTGCGCTGGTCATAGAAGCTACGAACACCATCACCGCTCAGATTTCTCAGGGCGTTGAATTGCTGGAGACAGCTATGCAGCTATGGTATATGGTGCAGCGCGACCCTCTCCTGTGCAAATTTACCCAAGAACTGCTCTAGAAGGAAGAAGCATTCAAGCAAATGGAGGCTACAATGACCACTCTGATCCTAGTTCAATGCCTGGAACGTCTGCGAGTCAGCCATGCACTCAGGGATGACCTAGAAGGGCTTCACCACAAAAATAAGGTTTTGAGTGACCACCTTAAGCCATGGGCTGATGAAGCCCTCAAAATATCTCAGGACTTGGATGTCGCGGTCAAATAGCTGAATCAAACTCTAGAGAGTGTCACCGCTACTACTGAAGGCCCAAATTCGTAGAAGTTGGTGGAAATTGTGCAGAACGTTGCCGCGCAGAGCGAAGGAGTGTTTCCCCCTCTGGTCGAAGCAATCAAGCAGCTCCAGGAAAATATGCAAACCCCACGGCCGCTATGACTCGCTACGAGTCACAAGATTGTGTTAGGGGCCTGTTGGAATGGGGTACCCTAGCTATGTTTTCGATATATATTTTTGTAGTAATTAGTCTAGCACATGGGCTTTGGGGTGGGTCAAAGCCCCCAATGTTTTGTAATGGGTCAAAGGGTAGACCTAGAGTCCACAAACCACGGTTGGCGGACCACAGGATAGCGATGGCTATGATGATATAAATAGATAGATAGTTTGAGTCTAGAAGTAGGAAGAAGTAATATTGATGCTAAGTACGAACTGTTGAGATCTGTTTTGGGCGGTATTGGGTAAGGACTCATGCTAGATGTGTTCGCGGAGCTCCTCAGTCCTGCTGTGTGCGGACCCCGTTGGTTGTGTGCGCGAGTTGTGACTTGGGTTTTTAACTGGGTTTTGAATGATTAATTAATGCGAAACCTATTGAAGTATCATTTTTTTATCTGTATTAGCTGCGATTGTGTCTGTATTAAGTGAATTAGCTGCGATTGGGTTATTCTATGATGATAATTACTTATGCGCATGTGGATGTGAAGGTTCTACTAAGATATGCTTAATAATAGTAAATTAGTTTATGTTTACATGTTGTCTATGAGGTTATAATATTTTCTTTCTATACTATTAAGGGCTCGGTAAAAATATTTCTTCTAGGCGAACCTGATAGATCTCATCCAGACTGCCTTCATTACCCACTTTCTCCTAGGGTGTGGAAACCTAGTTCCAACACCCACCCATACTACTTAGGGTGAGATATTGGCCTGTGAAAGTAAGTCATTGCCGAAAGGGCCAGTAGTATAGGGGTTTTTTGGCAAACTTTAAATCTGAACACTGGGTGAGGACCCTTCAAGCCAACAAATCCTTTACGATTAAGGACGTACGAAAAGACTACAGATTTGGGGGTTATTCTCTGTGTCCACTGCAAACCTTTCGATTGGAAGTATAGGAACATGTGAAACAAAGCTCGTTGAATATTTAAACACTCCTTCCTCTAGTAATTTGACTAATTTCTCAGTGGATGGTATCTAATAATTATTGAGAAAAGTTAAATGTGGAAGCTGGAGGCTGTCTTGGGTAGAAAATGGACAGAAAACCTAATATTGAAGCATCTACATATTCATCTGCAAAGTACCCTAGAATGCAAGACATCATTGTGACAATATGTTTGGTTCTCTCTAAAAAAATAGAGGCTGAATAAGGAGCTTACTCTTTTGGGTTTCAATTTATGGAGGAAGAAAGGTTTGGAATATTTGAAACCATTTGGGAAAATCCCGACTTGAGATATAATTCGGTGAGGATTTTTAATGAACAATGGGGGCTTCATCAAGCTTGGTTTGGATTTGAAACATACGGTTTATAGATTCGATAGTGATGGTGAAAAAAATATCTTTGCTAGGGGCTACTAGGGCTCTTTCATTGGGTAGATAATTGATTTGACGAGCCTAATGATTTGCGGGAATTGGAAAGTCACGTGGGAAGATGTACTTGAGAAAAATTTGAGTCCCAAAGGTAGATATCATTAGCTTGGTCTATGGATTTATCATGGGTCCAATAGTGGAGCTCAAGGAGGTTGAAATCAGTGACTCTGTCTCTAATTTTGAATCCTTTGTCTACAAGGGGGTATGTTCAACATCAACTACAAGAGGTTGCAGAGGATTAACAGTCACAATGCCCTGGGAAGCCATAGATTCTTTTGTTTTAATAAATTAATTACTTTCTAGCTTAAGAAATGGTCTCACGTACTTAGGAATACATGTGAAAATATGATTTTGGTCTGCAAAATGGGTTCTGGATGTAGTGGAGGATTTATTGGTCTTTATAAATCTCTAAACTGAAGTTACATAGGTTCTGGTAGCAAATAAGCCTGAATTATGGTCCAATTTGGCCTCAAAATAGGTCACGCATCGGTTTCTTTAGCTTGAAAATAGGTTGGCAAGGCTTCTTTTTCACAAATTTCAACATAAATAGTGAAAAATTGTTTGGGATTGGGATTTATAGTTTTTAACCAACAATGGTTAGTCATATAGGCACGGAGGTTTAAGTTTCAAACATGAGAATTATTCACCGTATAACAAAATAATGGTATGGCAGGTTATCACATGGTAAAAATCGGTAAGGTGGTTTTGGGACTAAGGATGCGATAAGATGTAGGGCTGCCAGGTAGCAAGGGAGTGGGGTTGTGAAACCACCCATTTTACACCCCTCCAATGGTATTAAACTTCGGGTAGTGGATAGTGCAAGAAGGCATGGGAGTGGTCGGATCTTGGTAGCACCAATCGGACGAGTGACGGGTGTCGTGGGATGAATCGGGGATTTGATAGGTGGGAGCTCGGGTATACTGTTTGTGTGATGGGATTTAATATATGTGGATCAGGGGAATATTATAAAGCAGTGTTATAGTAAGTGGGACCAAAGGATAATTAGTGGGGGGGGGGATTAATATATGCAATGGGTTAGCTAAAAGCGAGCCCGGGGATATATATATATATATATATATATATATATATAGATATGTATGTATATGCGGGAGTTAATATACTATGGGGTAAAAGTAGTGGGGGAGTATTATGTGTGGGGTATTAATGTATAATGTATAACTATAGGTTATAATGAAATAAGAAGAATGGGGAAACATGTATGTGGGATATTAAATACATTAAAATAAGTGTTAAAATGACATCCAGGAGGAATTTCTAGTGGGACCGGACATTACTTTAACCTTTTTAAAACTATGCAAAACGGGTTTTTTACATGTTTTAATTAAAAAAGGGGGAATTAGTAAGGGAAGTTACTAATTTAAATTAAAATGTGTATTTAAACTAGGGAAAGGGGTTTTAGGAAGGGAAAATGGGTAAAATAAGGGGAAAAATATTAGTATGAAGGGAAAGGGATATTTTTACAAGAGAAAATACTTTCTAGAAATGGAAAATAGGATTTTAAGCAAGGGGAAGGGTATTTTGGGATATTAGTAATATGAAATGACCAATTGATGCCCTCCATTAATTGTGAAAGTAATCTACCTACCCTTCATTTATCCTAACATTTTTTCTTCATTTATTGGTGCATTTGAGCTTGTGGACCCTTTTATTTTTCTTTGATAAGAAAACTAATCTACCTCTAACCTTATAACTTCCAATGGCTCGATTAAAGCTGATGAGCTCATTTTTATTCTCTACCTAACTAATGATCTACGCAAGATTAAATGGTTTGGCTAGATCTTTATTCACTAACTATCATTACTTGAAATTTAAAAGCATGAATGAATCAAGATTTAACTTTTTGATCTTCATGGATTGTGGCATTTTGGACAAAGTCTGCACACAATTTTTTTTTGCAAAAGGTAAACTAGAAGTAGTGGCATTTAATGTGCATGACTTTCGGGATCTATTTTTATCTCTTTTTGGCGGGGTTCATACTTTATTTTATTTTTTTGATATTTTTTCTTTTATTCCTTTGATTTTTCTTTTAGGACTTACCTTGTTTACATTTTTTTAATATGGGAAAACATTTGTAGATAGAAAAAATATGTACAATATTACAAGGCTAAACATAGTCAATTCAAAAATTATGATGCCTATTATTATAGGACCCTAATAGTGGCTCCACTTGGGGATGGCATTTTGTGGTGAAATGTCAAGAAATTTAAGATCAGTGGCCTTGAAATTTGATAGTGCTTGCCTTTGAAAGCGCTTTACGAGATTTCTTTTTATTCAATCATATGATGTTATACCTGTTAAAGTTTAGGGCCTTCTCTTCGGGCTTCAACTTCAAAATATAGTCATCCAATCCAATCTCTACTTTGCAATGTTATTTACAACGAGAAAAGTAATATAAATGAACTAATGGTTAATACTGGAGTAAAGTAGTGCTTTCGCATTCTACCATTGACTGGTCCACTTGGTAGATTTTCTCCATCTAACTCCTTCAAGAAAAATGCATTATTACCTCTGTAACCATAAATGATGTATGGGCCTTTCCAAAGGAAATCAAATTTACCATGTTTTCCTTTTTCTTCTCTTCTAGAATCCCATTTGAGTACTTTATCACCTATGTAAAAATAATCTTCTTTTTTTTTCTTGTCAACAATATTTTTGATCTTGTCTTGTATAACTTGTGATTTGACATACACTTCTTCCCTGGTTTGTTGTAAATGTATTGTCTGATTTATCCTCATTTGGATATCATTTGGTTCTACTTGCAAGTCTTGAATCATTTTCATCGCTGGTACTCCTAAGGAGGATGGGAAAACAACATCCATCCCATATACCAATTGATAGGGAGATGTACCAATAGATTTTTTGGTAGTTATTCTGTCTACCCATAAGGCATTAACTAACCTTTTGTTCCATGTATTTTTTGTTATCTTCTAACAGTTTTTTGATGATATTAACCAGGATTTTGTTTGAGGATTCTGCAAGTCCATTACCTTAAGGGTAATATGTAGTGGAATGGCCAAGGTTGATGTGGTATTTGTTACAAAAGTCAATCATTTTCTTGGATTTGAAGGCAGCTGCATTATCTATAATGAGCGTTGAGGGAATCCAAATCTAGAAATGATATTTTTTTTCAAGGAATGAGATAATGAAAGAATCAATGGCTTGTCTAGAAGGAATGGCTTCTATCAACTTGGTGAAATAATCGATAGTTTGTCAAAAATCCATTTATCGTTTAGGGCGAGAGGAGGGTGGGTGAATTTCACCAATGAATTCTAGACCCCATTGTCGAAATGGCATTTTTTGTAGAGATGGGTTCGAGGGGTAAAGGTAATAACTTTTTCTTCCCTTAAAAATATATGGCATTTGTGACAGGAGGTCACATACTTTCTAACATCTACAAAAAGAGTGGGTCTGTAAAAAACTGCCCTCAATATTTTATCAGTAGTTGATTTCCAGTAAAATTGTCCTCCATAGTCACCTCCATGAAATTCTTGCATAACTTTATCAACTTCATCTTTCAATAAATAGTTTAATAGAATGCCACCATGATCTTTCCAAAATAAAGCATTATCTATGATGCAATATTTCGTTGCTTTTAATTTTAAGAATCTACCTTTAGTTATAGATAAACTAGGAGGAGCTTGTAGGTTGAGTAAAACAAATATGATATCTGCATACCAAGGTGAATCTGAAAAAGCTTCACTGATATGTGGAGTCGCAATCTCTTCCAGATCATCTAGTTGAGCAATAAAATTTATATCTAAGGCCTGAAAGTTCGATTCAACCATGTGTTTGGGTAAACCTTGGCTTTTAATCAATTTTGTGGGCTTTATTTCAATATCATATTCCAATATAGTGGCAATCCATTTGCCTCTTTTTCCATCGAGCCCATTCTAAGTCAGAATGTCCTTTACTACTTGAATTTGGAACATATGCAATTATGTGTGAGTATAAAATATACACTCGGAAATCTTTAGTAGCCTTCACTAAAGCAAGTTCTTGTTTTTCCATAATGTTGTACTTTAGTGTTGCATCTCGTAAGGGTTTGCTGAAAAAAAACAATGGGTTGTTCATAACTAGGATCATTCTTTTGCAACAAAGACTGTTGCAATGGTGTGTTACGAAGCAAAAAGAAAAAAATTATAATTTTTTTTTGAAATCAAGAATTAGGAGGACGAGCATTTTTTGTAAGGGCTAGTTTTATTGCATCAAAAGATTTTTTTAGCCTCTACTTTCCATTTAAGTGTTGAATCCTTTTTCAACATGTTATTCAATTCTCTGATTAGTTCTGCTAAATTAGCAATGAATCTTCTAAGGAAATTTATTTTACTTAAGAATGCTTGTAATTATTTGATGTTTCTAGGATGACTGATGTTTAAGTTGGCTTCTATTCTATCTAAGTCTATACTAATTCCCTCTTTTGAAATTATGTGTCCCAAGATTTTACCTTACTCTAATCCAAAGAGTGACTTTTTAGGATTCAAGGAAATACCAAATTTTCTACATTTAATAAAAACTCTTCTCAAATGATCTAGATGTTCATTGTCTGTTTTGGAAAAATACTTTGATGTCATGTAGATAAATGGCAAGGAAATCATGGATTTCTTTGGCAAAAATCTATGTCCATAGCTCTTTTGAATTTAGCTCTGCATTCATCAATCCAAAGGGCATTTTCAAATACATGAAATTTCCCCATGGAGTGGTAAATGCGAGTCTTTACTTGATCTTATGGTTGAACTAAGATTTGATTGTATCCCGTAGAATCCATCAATCAATGAAATTCTGGATGATCCTACCACCCTCACGTAAAATATGGTCCATTTTAGGGAGAGGATAGTTATGTTTTAGTGACACTTTGTTTAAGTTTTGGAAATCAACACGAGTTTGATTTCCTCTGTTTTATTCTAGTGGGAACTAATTTGGAGACCCAATCATAATATCTAATAGGAGATATTATTTTTTGCCTCATACATCCTTTTTTACTTCTTTTTTTAATCAAAGGCATAAGAACAAGATTGATTCTCCTAAGATTTTTTTTTAAGGGTTTTTTATTTTGTTTGATGGGTATTTTATGTTGTATAATGTCGGTGTCATAAGACTTGAGGTCTTCATAACTCCAAGAAAACACATCTTGAAATTATTTAAATAAACTTACATATTTTAGCTTTTCTTTTCGGAGGTAATGCTTTGGATAATTTGATAAGCTTGGGTTTTTGTGTTGTTCCTATGTTACATTCTTCTATGTCCGATCTTAGGGGTTCCAGTTTTTGGTTTTCTAGCTACATCATTGGAATCAAAAAGATCTTCTAATGGGGCTAATCCATTAGGGAAAAAAAGTTATCTTTAAGGTTTAAAATATCAAATTTATCATTAGTTAATTCCTCTATTTCTACTTTTTTCTAATTTATCTATTTCTATTTTAGTAAATGTAGTTGGTTTACTATTTTATCTACATTATTTACATCTAATCGTTTATTCATATTATGATCTCGCTATACAATCGAGTATCTATATTATAGTTTTGGAATTCTCCTTGACATTCATAAAATTATAGATTTGAGAATCTTGTGAAAATATCATCAATATTTCAAGTTGTCTAGTATTGTAGGCCTATGTATTACCTACTGCGATATATTGCTGATTTGGCTAAAAAGGTAATTTGCGAGTCTATGGAAAAAAGTAGCCAAAGCTGTGAGCTTACATGTCTCGTTTCCTTGGAATAAAAACAAATTCAGTTTCAAGAAAATATTTAATCGGATCTAGAATGGTTTCTCTTTGTATCGGCTAAGTCTAGGATTGTTCACAAGATACTCTCCTTTAATTTTTTTTATGATTAATTTTGAGTCTCCCAAGATAGAGACTCTCTTGGCTCCATGTTTTCTTACAATTTGCGGTCCTAAGATTAATGCCTCATACTCTTCCATGTTATTAGTGCATTGGAAATTCAATCTAAAAGCATGACCTTCGAATGATCATTCTCTAATTTTTTAAATCCATATTCCTGCTCTTGCTCCTAATTTTTTTAATAGAACCATCAAAATCTAAGTGCCACATAGATTCATGAGTTATATTGTCACTGCCAATTTCTTTATGTTTCTATTCTACTATTGTGTTTTTATACTGTGCTGGTGTTTGAATTACATAAGATGAAAGAATCCATATCGGAAATGTACGTAATAAATAGGATAATAGTGTGGTTTATCCGCACTACTGACCATGTATTTCATCAAAGTTTCTCTGTAAATATTTTTGGGCTGACCAAATACGGAAATTGTAGCATATGACATGACTAATGCGTAGTGATCCATGCAATTTTTATCCCCATGAGCGAGACGATAACATTACATACTTTGGAGGGATATCAACAACTATAATATCCATGACAATACTCTTAGTCGGGTATTGGACTAGAGTGACACACAAGTATTTTATCAAGCCAAGAAATTTAACTTTACTAGAATCAAAGGAGAAAAGATCTTTGTATGGTCTCATCGATATCTAGATTCAATGCTTCCATGATTTCCTTAGGCATTAAATTGTGAGATGCTCCTGAATCTAACATTGCATTGTGTGGGATATTGTCATGAATGTTCAAACTAATGTAGAATGGAGGGGCACCCCCTTGTTGATGTTTACCATTAACTTCAGGCTTGAATATTAACTCTGGTTTATCATCATTAAGCTTAACAACATCTTCTCCTTCACTTATGTTCAGTGTTTCAATGATTTGGTCTTTGTATAAATCATTTTTCACCAGCTCTGTTAAAGGAGCTCGGTATTTTCAATTTAGCTATTTCAGTTTGGATATTAAATGGGACTTGAGTTTTGACTAAACTGAATTATTCTTTACCAATTGTAGTTTGAATGTTCTTGTCTTTTTTCTCAACAGTTGGTATTTCAGTTTGTGTTTCCATTGTTTTGCTTTCGAGTTTTTCTTATCTAGAACAGTTTGAGTGGCGATTGTAGTTTTGGCGACTTCAATTTTCTTGTACGGGGTAGTTTGATTGGTAGTTGTAGTTTTAGCAACACTTGATGTTTAAGTATCAGCATATGTTTTAGTATCGGTTGATTTTTGAGTATCGTATATTTGTAATTTCTACAATTTTTTGGACTACCGGAAATTTTCCGAGTTGATCGGAATATTTCTAAGTTTCTTTAGGGAGGATTTTGTAACACCTTGGACACTGGAGATTCTACTATTTTCTTGGTATGAGTTTGGAAAGTTTTCTTAGTAGGGGCTTCTGTGTTCTTTTCACTTCTAAGGTTATCTTTTTGTGAACTTCGTTAATAGAAAATTCATAACTTTGTTTATACTCAAAGGACTCTCCATATTATAAAGCTGTAGTTGTTGTAACATGTATAATTCTTGTTCTTCTTGGGTAAGAAAAATAGTATTATCATCATTTATTCCCATTAAGTTAATATAGGTGTCCTTGTCTTCATCATTTTTTTTGGGAAATATCTGCATAGTTTTCTTGGAAAGGTGGTCTAATCAATTGATCAGGTGTTGTCTCTCTAGATTACCAATGTTGAGATTCTTCCTAAAGTTTGGGTTTGTGATTTGAGGACCTTGTTGTTGATTATCCCACTGAGTTTTTCTTTCCATGTTGTCTAATCTATCCATTATTATTTCCATACTCTTGGCTAAACTATCAATTTTAATGTCTGATGTGGATGTTTCATGCTTAATGGTTACTCTTATTTCATTTTTCATCCTAGCTCTTTTAGCTAACAAGTTAGCTTCTACACTAACTGCATTGCTTTGCATTTGTTCTAATATTTCATGGTTTCTTTCTCTCAATTGGTATGACATATAAATATCAAAACCATCTAGAAATTTGATTAAAGCTAGATCTGGTGGAGTTTTGATGTTTGTTGGAATAGAATTGTAAATACTATTAAACCTAGTACAATAATCTTGAACAAATTCATTAGGAGCTCTTCTAATGTTTTCATATTCGGATAATATTTGTAAAGGGTTTTTCTTTCTTTCCCATCTATTAATAAATAATTGATGAAAAGAAACTAAATCATCTATATGATTGGCAGGTAAAGCTCTAAACCATTTCTTTACATCTCCTGCTAATGTTTGGGCAAACAATCTCATTTGAACATCGGCTTCATCAATTTCATGTAATTCAAAGTAATTAGTCATTCTTTTTACATGATGTTGTGCAATATATTGACTTGTACCATCAAATTGAAAGATTTTACTTTGGTAATCCTAGGGAATGGCATGTAATTGAGCTTGTAAGACCAAAGGGGCATATCCGGGCTACTATGGCTAAGATTCTAGCTTGGTCAGGAGGTAAATTTGCGGTGCTTGGAGATGGACACTGAACTTGAGAATGGACTCGAAGTTGAAGTACTTGCAGATGAACTTGGAAAGCTTGAAGATGTATTTGGAAATGAGGTTGAAGTACTAGAAAATATAGCAGAAGTGCTAGAACGATGAACTTGAAATGTTTGGATGGAAATAAAACTATAGGTTGAAGAGGAAGCTTGGGGATGAATGACTACGATGGAATGAAGTGTGGGGGATATTATAGATGAGGTGGTACTAAATAAATATGTATTTACAGGTCTCTAAAAAGAATGGTAGAATGCTTAGGGGGTAAAAAGTAGATAAAGCGGCTAATTCAACAGGACTATTGAAAATATGCTTCATCTATATCCTTAATCAAAGTTGCGATCAAAGCATCAAGTTTATGAAAGGACTCTAGAACTTGTTGATCTAAGTCAAGTTGTATAGTTTCCTTTTTTTTCTTCAATAAATTTAATAAAATTAGGATCTATTACACTATCATAGATTGAATTTTCAGGTTTGGTTCTAAATAAAGAATGTTCAAATGATAAATCGAACTCAATATCCTCTAAGCTTGATAAATTTTTAGGAAGTGAATTGGCTCTAATTAAATGACTACTACTTCCTAAGCTTTCTACTTTTTTGGTTTTTCTTAAAATTATGTCAGGATCATCAACAATTATAGCAGGCTGTGGATCGGGATGACCCTTGGTATAGTATGTTCTTTTAGAAGCCATAACTTTAATTTTCAATGAAAAATTTTTAACAACCCTTTCAAATCTTAATGCAAAAAAATGATAATAATTGTTCCTTTCTTTAATATTTGTTTAAACTAGGAACCAGGTTTGTCCCCAATATGGTTTCCAATATGTTATCACTCCAATAATTTCCAAGGGTTGTTATGTGTGTTTAAATAAATATTAGAGGTAACTATAAACCACTTTTAAAGATTAGGATCTAGCCTTCCTAATTCTCGGAGAGGGCTCTCTCTTAATTATTTAACTTTGTTGTTTTTTAATTGATTTTAGGCTAGTTATGTAAGATTGATTTGGTCCGATTTAATTTTTTTGGTGGAATTACTGACTTAGATGGATATATGACTGTCTATTTTCCATTGGGCTATGGAGTCAATGTATCAAGCAAACAAGATAGAATCAAGTTCTAAAGGAAGTGATCACAAGGCAAGGTAGGCTGAGTAAAAATCGGATCTTTTAGGTTGGATGGTGAAGTGTTTTTCAATCGGGATGTAGGAGAAGTCAAGGATTCCTTAAATTGGATAATGAAGGAAGGTGATAGAGGTCAATCGGGATGGGAGATCAATTAAGGATTCTCGAATCTAGATATCATAAGAAAAAGGTAAAATTAATAACAGTTCGAACAAAGTGTACTCAAAAAATTCTGCAATAATATTCCCATTATAACATTTAAATTTGGCAAACATGCGAGTTTATGGAATACTTGAGGAAAAAAAACATGAACAATTGAAAGATACTTCAGTCGAAGTGGCTCAACACATGAATCTTGTAAAGCAAATGCCTTTATTACTTGTCCTATCTATTAACTTGAAAATGCTACAATAAACCCTTGGGCTATTTTGATCTTTTACAACTATAGAAATGTTCAGCAATTCACCATCAATCCTTCGAATAGGCTGAAAAAAATTATACAAAAACTAATAAAAAATATCCTAAAACTAACATAGGGTTTATTCAAGTAAAATAAAATATCTTCATACAAGAAGATAGAGACACCTATGTAACTAATGCAAGTTGTTCCTGCTTATTTGGTTTGTTGTTTTCTTTTTCATCTTTTGTTGCTTTATCTCTCTAACTATTGCTTTATGCTAGCTGTATCTTTCTTTTGCCTTTTCATATGATAATTGTCTTTTAACTTTTCTTTGATCTTTAAACTCTGTTACTACTTTATCTGCCTGCTCTATTTTACTATGACTTCTCTATTATTTTGTTTTACTGTTCACTCTTATAGTAAATCATATAATGTTTCCCAAGTATATTCATCTAGGATTTTGATATTTTGCATCCTCCTATAAATTTCATCAACTTTAGTGTACTTGGTGAAGGTATGCTTGTTTACAAAGAGGTGATTTACCTCATGTTGAAGGTAAAAGAGATTTTCAAAAAATACGATGAGAGTACTTTCCATGTTGGAATTCCTTTCAAAGAGGAATTTGTTAAATTGTTCTTTGGCCACTTCTCTAATCTTCTTGTCATAGTCTTCTTGCCTCATCAATCCGTCATTAATAACCAATGGATTAGGAAGACATTTCACTTTCAACACATCAAATTTGTTCATGAATATATTCACTACAAACTCTATTGTCCGACACATGTCTTCAAGTTGTCATCGGAGTTTATCTTGGAATTTACATTCTTTACTTCTAATATGGTTTATGTTCGTCATTTATGCCAATTTCTTCTAATTCATGTTTGTTCTTGGAATTAAGAAACTTTATTATTTCGGTGGCCTCTTCTGGTTTCTTCTCAAGTTCTTCTTAGATTTTCTGAATGGCTTCACTTGCTTCTTTTCTCAAATCTCTCTGCTAAAATATAACTTGAATAGATGGCCAAATATCATTAACAGTGTTAATGATATTGGCCCATAGTTGTTGTTTTGCTTGGGCCAAAGGTTTTTTCACTGTCAACTCTCTTTCTAACTTCTGAACTCTTTTATTCAATCTGTTTAACTTTTGTCTTTAAGCATTATGAATTATTTGTGCCAATTTATTTTCATATTCAAGGCTTTTTACCTATTCTTCCAGTCTATTAATTTCATTTATTTGGATTGACATGTCTTGCATAGCTTTAACCTGATTTAATTGCCCCATCATTGGGATGAGGAGTTGTTGTTGAATCATTGCTAGTGTAGTAGCTAGTGTTGTTGTAGCAATTGATACTTGTTGTAGGTAATGGAGTAGATGAATTAGATGGGACTGATGTTGAAGTTATAGGAATGATAGCAACGAGAACTGATTCCATGCTATTCTTCTTCTCCTACACCAATTTTTTCTATTTCATTCTCCATCTCTTTTAGTTGAGCTATCAACTGAATGATGAGATTCATCATTTCATATTTATGGTCTTCATTCTCCAAAATTTCTTTAGTTTGTGGATGTTTAGTGGGAGGTAATTTCAAATTTAGCTTCTTTAATGTAGCAATGTCTGCATTATTATTTTTAACAAGTTCCTCAGCTGATTTGATATTCTTGGGATCATATCCAACCTCTATGACCAACTATTCAAGTGATTTTATTCCGTTGTCCTTGGCTTGTGAGGAAGCCTTCTCTAGTTTTAACTAAGCTTTGATTTTTTCTAGAAAATTTTGCATTTTTTGTACACTCATAGCTTTGTTGGTCATAGTAGAATATAGCATTTCTCCTCCTTGATTATGAAATTAAAGTTGGTCTATAGGATGAACGTCTTTAGCCATAACTTCAAATTTTGTTTTCCTATAGTCCATTGATGACTTTGGAGCCTACACTATGGGCTGCAAAAAGGTCATCCGCATTTTCTGGTTTTATAATCAAAGGTAGAAAGTAACCTATTACAGTCACTAGGAGTTTGTTTCCAATATTGGGCATAGGTGACAGACTTTCAATGTCTCATTCCTCAATTTTATTTCTTTATATGTTTCCATTATATCATTTTCTTTGTCCATCGGTTTTCTTGATGGAGATACCTCTACAATGTGTTGCTTCTAAATGATCTATGTATTAGAGGTTGATGGATGATGAGTTTCTCCTGAAACTACCGGAGGTGCATTCTCTTTGACAATTACATCTATATCAATAATCTCAACTGTGTCAATGAATTCAACTTGTTCAATTCTTGGATTCAACTTGGGCTTCTTCCTATACATTAGTTTGAATTTGGGCTCGGTAGTGGTTTGAGCGAATATGAACCTTCTTCTCTTGCTCTCTTGGAGTTCCTGTCTTGTGCGGCTAGAGTTTGTAGGGATAGAGCTAGTCTCAACTATTTTCTCCACCTCTTTCAAAGTATTCTCCAACCATTCGACCGGTTGGAGTACTTTTCAACCTCTGGTTTAGACTCATGGACAAAAGGAGTTAATTTAAATTTGACTCTTAGTTTGTTGATAACTCCCAAAGGATCATACTGCCATTTGGAACTTTCACTGAACTTGAATTCCTATAAACATTTTTCTAATTGTTGACCAGCATTCCTATTATTGCAAATGAAAGGACCAAGATGGTCCTTTATTTTAAACAAAGTTTTCTTCTTTGTTGATAGAAAATTAACCTCATCCGAGTTTAGGATCTACCTGATATATTCTAGTGAAAATAACCTCATTGGGAGGTATTTGGTAAGCTTTTATGGATTGATTTGGCATCCATACACCCTAATTTCAGGTGTGGTTACGGTATAAATACTAGTCTCATGTCCTACTTGAGATAATTGCAACACTTTCCTTATTTCTTCGCTCATCCTAAGTTGATTTGCTACTACTTATCATGTTGACAACTAGATGAAAAAAATGAATCAACGAAGTCCTTAGAGGTGAATTCTCGTGGAATCCTTTACGATTAAGAATGTACGAAGACTACAGATTGGGGGTTACCCTCTGTGTCAGATTTTGGAGGTGTACAACAAATATTTTCGATTGGAAGTATAGGAACATGTGAAACAAAAAAGTGATGAATATTTAAACACTCTTTTCCTCTGGTAATTTAACTAATTTGCTCATGGATGGTATCTGATAAGTATTGAGCAAAAGTTAAATGTGGAATCTGGAGGTCATCCTGAGTAGAAAATGGATAGAAAAAACTAAGACTGAAGCATCTACATATTCATATGTGAAGTACCCTAGAATTGAAGACAACTTTGTGACAATATGTCCGGTTCTCTTTGAAAAAAATTGAGGTCGAATAAAGAGGATTGCTCTTTGGGGTTTAAATTGATGTAGGAAATTTTTTTTGGAAGATTTGAAACCTCTTGGGAAAATACAACTTCAAATATAATTCAATGAGGATTTCAATGAGACAATGGGGCTTCATTAGGCTCGGGTTGGATTTGCAACATCTAGTTTATAGATTCTACGGTGATGGTCAAAAAAAATCTTTGCTAGGGGTTACTAAGGGCTCTTTCACTTGGTAGATAATTGATTTGATAGAACCTAATGATTTACGGGAATTGGAAAGTCTGTAGGGAAGATGAACTTGGGAAAATTTGAGTCCCAAAGCTAGATATCATCATCCTAGTCTATGGATTTACCATGCCTCGAGCGAGTGGAGCTCAAGGAGGTTGAAATCGGTGACTATGTCACTAATTTTGAAGTCTTTCTCTGCAAGGGGGGTATGTTCAACATCAATTGCGGGAGGAGGTTGCGAGAGGATTAACAATCACAATCCCCTCGGAAGCATTATATTTGTTTGTTTTAATCAATTAATTACTTTACGGCTTAATAAATGGTTTCGTGTACTTATGAATACTCGTGAAAAGATGATTTAGGTCTGCATAGTGGGTTGCGGATGCAACGAAGGCTTTCTTGGTATTTATAAAGCTTGAAACTGAATCTGCACAGGTTTTGGTAGCAAATAAGCTTGAATTCTGGTCTAATTTGGCCTCAAAATAGGTCAACATCGGTTGCTTTAGCTTGAAAATAGGTCGACAAGGCTTCTTTTGCGCAAATTTCAATAGAAATTGTGAAAAATTGTTTAGGAGGGGGATTTATTGTTTTTACCCAACAATGGTTAATAATATAGGTGTGGAGGTTTAACTTTCAAACTAGGGTGATATTCCTCATATAACAGAATAATGGTATGGCGGCTTATCACATGGTAAAAAACGGTAAGGTGGTTTCAGTACTGAGGATGCAATAAGACGTAGGGCTGCCACATAACAGGGGAGCGGGGTTGCAAAACCACCCATTTCGCACTCCTCCAATGGTATTAAATTTTCGGGTAGTGGATAGTGCAAAAAAGGCATGGGATTGGTCGGATCTTCGTAGCGCCAATTGGACGTGCTAACGAATGTCAGTGGGATGAATCAGGGGATTTGAAAGGTGGGGACCGGGATAATTAGTGGGGGGATTAATATATGCAATGGGTTAGTTAAAATCGAGCCCGAGATACACACACACACACACACACACAGATATATATATATATATATATATGTGCGGGAGTTAATATACTATGGGGTAAAGGTAGTGGGGGAGTATTATGTGCGGGGTATTAATATATAATGTATAACTATAGGTCATAATGAAATAAGGAGAACGGGGAAACATGTATGTGGGATATTAAAATACATTAAAATAAGTGTTAAAATGACTTCGGGGGAGGGATTTCCAGTGGGACCCGACATTACTTTAACCTTTTTAAAACTATGAAAAATGGGTTTTTTACATGTTTTAATTAAAAAGGGGGAATTAGTAAGGGAAGTTACTTTTTAAATGAAAATGTGTATTTAACCTAGGGAAAGGGGTTTTATGAAGGGAAAATGGGTAAAATAAGGGGAAAAATATTAGTATGAAGTGAAAGGGATATTTTTACAAGAGAAAATGCTTTCTAGAAATGGAAAATATGATTTTAAGCAAGGGGAAGGGGATTTTGGGGATATTAGTGATATTAAATGACCAATTGATGCTCTCCATTACTTGTGAAAGTAATCTACCTACCCTTCATTTATCCTAACATTTTCTCTTCATTTATTGGGTGCATTTGAGCTTGCCAACCCTTTTATTTTTCTTTGATAAGCAAACTAATCTACTTCTAACCTTATAACTTCCAATGGCTCAGATTAAACTGTTGAGCTCATTTTTATTCTCTACCTAACTACTGATTTTCCAAGATTAAATGGTTTGGCTAGATATTTATTCACTAACTATCATTATTTGAAATTTAAAAGCATGAATGAATCAAGATTTAACTGTTTGATCTTCATGGATTGTGGCATTTTGGACAAGCCGCACACAATTTTTATTTGTAGAAGGTAAACTAGAAGTAGTGGCATTTAAATGTGCATCACTTTCAGGGAACTATTTTATCTCTTTTTTGGTGGGGTTCATACTTTATTTTCTTTGTTGATCTTTTTTCTTTTAGTCCTTTGATTTTTCTTTTAGGACTTACCCTCTTTACATTTTTTAATATGGGAAAACATTTGTAGAAAGAAAAGTATGTACAATATTACAAGACTAAACATAGTCAATTCAAAAATTATGATGCCTATTATTATAGGACCCTAACATGACATTTTTTAGACGGCAAGAATGAAATCCTTGAAGATGGAAGGCCGGAAATACCCAGTATGAAAAGAATTTTCTAAGCAGCGGCATATCTAGACATATGATTGCCACATGCCCCTGAGTGGCAATCATTGAGTGCTCTCTCAACCTCTTCGAAGGTTAAACATAGATGAAGAATCGAGTAGACGTCGACATGGTATAAAGTATCTCCTATGATACAATAAGGTTGAGGCTCGATATCGAATGCGTTGACGATCATCTTTAGTCAACTAAGATCGAAAAAGTTTGAGTTTGGAGATACACGATGATATCACGCGTACCAAGGGTCGATTGTGATGATAAGAAAGATAGTATCATCCGTAATATGCTCATCAAAGCTGGAAGAGACAAATGTAGAGAGAAGGGATAAAATTAACTCTGCAAAGATCGGTGATATTTTCGATTTGGCAATAGTAAATTCCAAATCAAATTAATGTAGGATGATGATCCATTTAGAATACTTTCCCCCACAATAACTAACGTGTCAAAAATATAGGTCATGGGGTTGCAATCGGATAACACCGTAGTCGTGTGGAGTAAAATGTAATACCAAAAAACATTGAACAACCCTGAACTACAACTAAAGCTAATTTATCAACATGGGCATATCGAGTCTCGGTATCCATAAAATTACGGTACGAGGTAGTAATCAACGTGTTTGTTGACATGATCGTCATCTTGGACCGGTACCATACTAATAGCCTTTGGAAGAAGCTTTGCTAGATATAGGAAATAATCATGATGGTAATTCGGGGGATGCGATAAATGAGCGTTAATAAGAACAACCTTTAAGGCATTGGAGGAATTTTGAGCGATTTCATCCCATAGAAATGGGATGCCTTTCTTAAGCAATGGCATAAAACCTTTAGCTAGCTCGGCGTAATTAGGGCACAAAACAATGAAGGAAATTGGATTTCCCTTGTAAGCTGCGCTAGTCGATGTAAAGATGGAGGGTGTAAGTTAACAATAGCCTTGAATTTCGAGAGGATCGAGACAGATGCCTTCCTTGGAGACGATAAACCCTAGGAGTTTTTTCGGATTAAATGCAAAAAGACACATTTATGCAGATTAAGTTGGATATTATAATGTCTACAACAAAGAAAAAATTTCTCGAATGTGAGCGGAATGGTCACGACGCTTAGCTAAGTGAGCGAGTAATTCATCTAGATAAGGCTAAACGAAGTGTTTGATATCATGAAAGGCATATGAAATTTCTCGGTGAAAAATTAGCATTGACATTTTGGGGGGCCGAAAGGGAGCTTCTTGTAAGAAAAAGTTCCCCAGGGGACAAATGAAATCAGTCTTGTGTTGATCGGATGGTAGGATGTTAATATGGTTATACCAAGAAAAAACCATCCATAAAAGAAAATATCTCTCTCCCAGCACACTCATCAATGATTTGGTCCATGAAAGGAGTGGGATAGTTATCCTTTAGGAAAGAATGATTGATGTCGTGATAATCAACGAGAGACACGGATAATACCCTACTTTTTATCGACAAGGAATATATTATAAACCCAATATGTCAAAGGGATCAGATATATAAACCCATCTTTGAGAAGCTTCTCAACTTCTCCCTTTATAGTGATCGCCTTTCGAGGATGCATGTGACGAAAGTCGTTGATGAACAACCTTCTTATGAGGATAAATGGCTATCTTGTGAACCATAGTGCTAGGATCGATGTTGGGAATTTACTCATATGACCATGAAAAAGACATCCTCGAAACTCTTAAAAAAGGATTTGTGTAAAGCTTTATCTCATTGGAGAGTAAGTTATCCCGATATGGATGTTCTCGACGATTCACGACTTGACGAAATATCGATAGGCATTGTAGCAATGATGTTTCCCATGTTTCCTTCAGAAAATACCTCATGCATCAAGATGGTTTTCTAAAGTGGAAAATTCAGAGCATCGGAAGAAAAATTTTTGAGACATGAAGGAATTACTCCGGGGTTGGGAAGAAACAAAGAATGATGATGGGTATCATCCCAGGGTGTTTCTTCGAGGGACATGGTTTCCATGATACTTTTGTCAGAAGGAAACGTCTCATTCAAGGGATTAGAATAATCTGAGGAACCAAGCCAAGGATATTGTGAGTACGCGTTGAAATGGATACTAGGATTAGTATGATTGGGATCATGAGCCGAAGCCAAAACAATTTCACAATAATTGACTTCAACAGGGTTTAATGACATAACACCGCCGAAGGAATCAATTTGATCGGGGAGAAGGAATGATCCAAGGATCGGACGAAGTAGAGATCATGTTGACACGAGCAGGTGTTCAGAAGTGGGAGAGAAAAAATATCCATTAAAGCATAATATTAAAATGTCCGGCCCCCACACTCTCATATGGTGCGGTGGTATGCTTGCACATATCGCACATTTCTTTAGAGGAAGTAGAATAAAAAAAGGACAAGCTGGTCGAAAGTGATGATATTCCCTTGATGTGGGAAATGAAGAACACGAAATAGAGTGGACAACACACAAATCATGTGCGAGTCCAACTACAATTGATTAGAAGATTGTAGCTCGAGTTTAGCGTCAACAACTTATACTTTGACATTGACCATTTTTTTCTTCCAAAGTGATAGGAAAGTTAGCGAGAATACCAAAAGGACGAAAATCTCTTCCATCGAAAAACCTCCAAGGTGTTCGAGATTGGCTAAGGATTGGAGAGTTGATGGCTTTCCAACAAGACACAAACATGATGAAAGTGGATGCACCTTCATCCATGGTCGATCGATGGATTGTATTTCCATTAATAATGACTTGAATGAGGAAAGAAAGAAGGTGGGGAAGACATAGAACATGGTTTTCTAGATCGAAAGTAATGAGACTAAAATCAGTCGGACCAATTCCTCAGATTTTGGATAGTAGATATTTTCATTGTGAAGGACATCTCTGAAGAACCTCTAATGTAGACATAGTAAAAGGTGGCTAAGCCAAATCCTCAACGATATTGTAATGTTGAGTACCTCGGGAATTTAGGTTATAAGAGGATTTTCGAATCACACCTTTGGAAGGTGGTCGGATAACGAGATTGAGACTAGGTCTTTCTATATGAAGAGGACCAGAAGTGGGTAGAATAGAAGCAGTCGGAGCATCAGTAATTTATTTCTCCTCCGACTGACAAGGATGAGTTGAATAATCTTTGGACCCGGTGGCCACAGAAATGGGTGTTGTTCCACTCATCATAACACTTGGGAACCCAACGAGGAAGAAGATGGGGGTTGTTCTATCATCTGAGGTTGTTGAGATGGATATGGTTCTTTAAGTACTGCCAGATTTCCTTGAGTACCTTTCATTAAATGACTAACTTCGACTGTCGTGGACGAGTCTTTAGTGTAGTGTTCATCATCACAAATTAGGCAAGGGTACTTAGGCTTGTGCTTAGTTCCATCATCGGTACGAGGTTTGGGAGAATCTTGTTTTGGGGCATCAGATTTGAATTTTCCTTTGCCCTTCTCATTTACCCTTGGAATATTTTTACATTGCGGTGAGACTAGACGAGATTAAACTCCACGGTTTTACCAAGATTCGAGGGATTATGCGAGAACAAAATTAGAGGAAAAAGTGGATTTTTTTCTTACCGAAGAAGACTTTCAAGAAGTCCGGGTAACTAACCCAATGATGTCGTCGACAGGGTGGTGTTGTTGGAGCTTTTGAAGTTTCGGGTTTACTAGAAGCATGTGGAGCATCGGGAAATGTTGGCTTGAGGGGTCTGACCCGGGGTTCGGTGTGCAAGGTTTGCCCAAAAAAACCCATATACTACGGCCCTTTCGGCGGTGACACGCTTACGCAGGGTCACGGTCTCACGCGAATTAGTATGGGTGGGTGTTGGAACCAAGTTTCCACATCGTGAGAAAGAATGGGTAAGGCGGCGGGGGCTGCGTTACATTCGGGATCACCATGTCTCTTCGTAGGGTTAGATATGTATCCTATTGCATACACGTGCACTAGATCTACGATTATATACTTCTCATAACATTAATACATTACTATAACAAAATAGATCTAGATCCAATTCAATAGACTTTCACAGTACAATATAACCAGAGCGAACATATCAATCATTCAATATATAGACCTTCGCAGCATAAAGACAGAGAATGCGTAACACATTAATTACCAAAAAATTAAATAGTACCCATAAATTCGGATCTAACAATCTAGTGTATTCATTCATTCATTAACCTTCCTTTACAATACCCTTCCCAACCTGCGCACATAGTAGCGGGGTCCACTACCATGTTGGACTAGGATCTCCGCGCACACGGCCAATAGGAGTCCATTCCCCAAAAAAATCCAACGAGATCGCGTCAATAGCTCATCAAAATCCTACTTCTTACAATCCGAAATGCCTCTCTATTTATAACAATCTATCTTTAACAATCCTATGGTTTGCAACCCATGGTTTTCGGACCCCCTAGTTTACCCTTTGACCCATTACAATGCATTTGGGGCTTTGACCCTACCCAAAAACCCCTTCACTAGACTAAATATAATCAAAAAATAGCCAAAATGGACCAGTTTCGTAGCTTGTTAGGAGACCCTATTCCAACGAGTCCCCCAACACAATCTTGTGACTCGTCCCAAGTCAATTTCTTGTTGCAACCTCATGTTCCATAGTCTTGTATGGTTTAAGTCGACCTCCATTGACAAAGCCGGGGGAGGAGGTCACCGCGTAGGGGTAGCTAACCCGAACTACTCCGTCATTCGTAACCTTCTAAACTATGTAGGGACCAAGCGGGTGTTGCCGGAAATTTTCGGGGTGTTTTGAAAATTGGTCGTCATATAATAAGATGAGATCACCTATGGCAAAATGTCTTCGCGGTGAATGTGTCGATCATGCCGGGCTTTATCTCTAGCTTTTTGTACCTCTCGTTGATACTAAGCAATAAACTGGTCTTCTTCCAATGCTACTAGTTGTGCCGGGCATTCCTCTATGATATCAAAGTCGTCCATATCAGTGAATGTCTGCAATGCGTAGGCTAGGAACAACATAGTCTATGGGCATGATGATTTCCTTGCCATAGACCATTTGGAAAGGTGTCCTACCAGGTCAACTTTTTGCACGTCATCCGATATGCCCATAGTACGAGGGGATATGAATATCCCAGTCACTACGATCGGCATTACAAAACTTGTTAATGCCTCGCTCCAAATTTTTTGTTGAAAGCTTCAACCACCCCATTAGCTAGGGGTGGTATGGTGTACTCTTAGCATGGTGGATCCGAATTCATCATTCGAGGGCTTTGGATTTTTTGGTTAACAAAATGCGTACCTCGATCACTCATGAGAATTTTTCGGACAACCGAAATTGGTTAGAATCTGCTCAAAAGATGAAGTGCGCGATGAGTGTCGGTGGTACAATCCTTCACAACCTATTCCTCGACCCATCGAGTAACATAGTCGATAGCAATAATAATGTAGCATGCACCGGTTTTCTTGCCTAGTTGATTGATCGGTCCTATAAAGTCAATGGACCATTTATCAAAAGCTTGTAGGGCCATTTGGGGCCGTAATGACATATCATCGCTTCATGAGGGTGGGATGGTTCGTTGGTAGGTATCACCCATTCTTCAATAGGTGTAAGAATCCTAATGCAGGGTGGGCCACCATAAGCCAGCCCTCAAAATCTTTTGCCTTGTGGCCACTCGCTGCATAGTGGCCGCCGGCGACCCCCTCATGGGCTTCTATGAGGATGGTATGGTGTTCATGTGCTAATACGTATACGTAGAGTATTTCATCTACACCTAGCTTGTATAGCTGTCCTATAATGATATTAAAGTTTGTCGCTCGGGTAACCAACTCCTTCTTTTGTTGTACCAAATACGCGACAGAAAGCCGGACACCCGTAGTAAGGAACTCAATGATATTAGTGAAGTGGTCATCCACCATTTTAATGGTAAAGCAATCTACGCATCGGGTAAGCCTTTGTCCAAGTTAGCGGGTTCTTCCCCTGTATCAATACAAGAAATATGGTCTAGGATTGCATTCAACCTTCCAGGTCTCATGATGATCTCAAAATCATATTCTTAAAATAGCAACAACCAGCGGAAAATCTTTCCCCCCAACACAGGCTTTTTGACCAAGTATTTTAAAGCTTAATGGTTTGTAAACATCTTAAAGTGATGCCCCAGTAGATAGTGTCGATATTTTTGTAGCGCATACACCATAGCCAAGCCTTCTCGTTTGGTGGTAGAGTAATTTCTTTCAGCACCTGAGAGCTTGCGACTAGAAAATGCAATTGGATGATCAATATCCCCTTCACCAGGCTGCGTAAGGACCACACCCAATGCAATACTCGATGCATCAACATGTACATGGAATTGTTTTGACCGATCGAGGGGAATATTAGTGTGGACACGAGAGATCATCTTTTCTTTGAGCAGTTCAAAGCTCTTCGACATTCATCATTCCAAAAAAAAAGAGACATCTTTCGTGAAAAGTTTTTTCCATAGGTGATGTGATCGGAGCGTATCCTTGAATGAATTTTCTATAGTAGCTTGTGTGACTCGAGAATGGAATACAACTATTTCTCCATTGTGGGGGCGGTCAAGTTAATAATAAAATATATCTTCGTAGGGTCAACCATCGAGCCCTACCGACAGACTATATGGCCTAGAAAGATTCCAAACGGTACACGAAAAACACATTTCTTGACATTCAGGGAGATTTGGTGCTTTCGGCATGCATCCAACATTAATCGTAGATTTGAGACATGATTCTTCACTAAGCTGAACACCGTCCAATCATCAAAGTAAACCTTCATAAACTTATGGATAAATTCTTTGAACACAGCCACTACAACCCTTGAAAAGATGGCAGGTGCATTCTTAAGACTAAAGGGCATGACTATGTACTAGAAAGAGCCCCATTCGATGGCAAAGGTGGTCTTACTACAATAATGCTAGTGCAATCCCGATCCGATGATATCCTAAGAATCTATCCGTCGAGGAATAGGCCTCTTGGCCACCTACGCTATCCAAAATTTCGTCGAAGAAGGGAGTAAGGGAAGGGGTTGTGAATGCGAGGCATCATTAAGTTTTCGAAAGATCCACACAAATATGTATTTCTCCTTTTGTTTTTTCTCTACGAACGTCCATCAGGGATGATCCAATCTGATCTGTTCAACTAGTTCAATGATTCCTGTGGTCGGCATTTTTGTCTAGCTCTTCTTTGAAATTTTGTTTATATTTAGGATTCGACCCGATAGGGGACACTGCTTGATGGGTCGTGCTTCTAGTTTTAGAGTGATGTGCATAAAATTGAGGTCCCCTATGATTCCTTTGAGCTCCGAAAATTTTGTAGGAAATAAGTCTTGGTACTCTGTCAGTAGTTCGACAACTTTCCCCATAGTGCCTTCATCCCAATAGTCCCTAATTTTGGCTAGTTTAGGGTGTTCACCTGTGCCAATATTAACTTTGCGAGGTGAAGAGGTTGCATTACATTGATATTTAGGAGTGATGGGCCGATGACGATGATGTTCCCCTTCATATTCCTAAATAGAGATATTCGTGGGTTATCTTCTTCATTAATCGCCAAGCTCCGACAGATTGACTATGTCTTGCATCCGAGCCTCCCATGTCGGGACGTACTGGTGGGGTGTGTCGGTGAGGCTTCTTAAAGATGAACGCATCAATGTCGTGCAGAGCTTCATCAAGCATTTTTGTTCCTCCAATGAGCCCAAATGTTCCGAGGAAGTCTTCTTTTAATATCTCCCAATGACGGGTCCGCCGATGTAACTTAGCATCTAAGTACCAAGTAGTGGGGATAAGGGCGCAGTGGCATGTATAAACGGATGGATCCATTCATCCGGGGTTTGGTTGGCCCACTTGGTTGTCCATATATGCATATGCGCTTGGGGATCTTCGGGCCCCGAAACGTCTTGGTGCGCACATCGACAAGGGGTGTAAATCGCAGTACCATCCTATCCCGACACGTTTCCCCGGTTTGAAAATGCTTTCTTGTGGGTATCCCACCATTGGGTAGGTGTGCCATGTAGCACCGAGTTGAGCGCCCGCAGTCCTTGATCCTTGGGCACCCTGGCTTCTAGTGTTCTTACGAAAGTCCTCGGGCAGCACTAGATTCATCAAAGTGGGGAAGATCTCTTATCTTGAGTGATGCGAGTAGAGAGTCCTTACGGTCCGAGGGTATCGTAGGGTTGATACGTTGCGTAGCCGAGTTTTCCACTTCTCAAGTTCTTCATCCGGGTCAGGATAAATACTCCTTGTTTGTATCCCGAGTGGAATACTTTGCCTATTGTTGGATCATCATGGTCCTCCTCCCTGTGCTTTCGTCATCCTGTAGATGTGATCAAGCTCCTCTTCTTCATACACGGGTTCGGTATACTTGTGCGCCCTCGGTGGGATCTAGTGGAACTATTACACATGTCCCATTCTTTTCAAACACCATGCTTTCGCATTTTTTTAGATTAATGATACCTCCTACGTCGATATCCCATTCTATTCCCGTGAGCACGGGGTAGGGATCCGTATCTTCCACAATTTCTATGACCTCAAAGTCGGCCAGGACCCTTTACTCTCGCAATATCAACCATAACCTTTGGAAATCATCCCGGAGGTATGATCTTTCGTTTATTTTCCATTCATAGTTGGATGGCGAACCGATCTAATTTAGGTTCCCCCCATTCGTTGCCACGTTTTTTTTGGTAAGACATTTGCATCAAATCCTAGATTAAGAACAACTTTCGATCTATCTCATAGTCACCAATTTGCACGATCAAATGTGTTTCTTTCCCGGTGCGCTTTTTATAGTTGTGTAATTTGTGTACTTCCTTAACCTTAGTTGTTTGAGCCATGCGATCCTGTAGTAATTCTTGAAGACTTTCTCTCACTCTGTGGGTTGCGCAGGGAGTTTCAAGCATTCCCCTAAAAAGGCTTCAACCTCTTCTTACGGCGGTCTGCGAGGGACTCCCACGGATTCCCTGCCTTCCTAGAGCTGGTTTCTTCCAGATAGCAAGCCCCGTCTTTTTTCTTTCACGGGTGATCATACTACTCATTATGCTCCTTAGCTCCATTTTGACTCTCTGCACATTCCGTGTAGGGGTAGACTATTTTTCCTTCATCTTTGTTAGCAGAATCGGGCAATCCTCGATTTTGTGGCCAACTGTTGACAATATTTGCAGGTCTGCCTAGTGGGATTCGAATAGTCCTAGGTGTAGTGCCCTACCTCTCCATAGTTTTAGAAAATCAGTTAGCCACACCCTCGTCCAACACTTCCTGTACCAAAACTGGTGGGGGAGGATCGGATTGAACCCTATAGAGGGTTCTGCGATCCACCGATAAGTCATACGTGCGGAAATTTTTCTCATCAGTGCCCTATAGGTCGGTAGAAGCAGACACCATTGTTGCTTTAACTAACCTCTACTCATTCGTGGACACCTGGGGTTGTATCATGCGATCCCGCTACCCTGCAAATCCTCGCACCAAAGGTTCATGCTTACTTCCTTCCCTTGTTCCATCCACAAGTTACGTATTTCTATGTGCATGGCTCGAGATGTTCCTGGATTTGATGTAATCCTTCCCTTGTGTCATCCTTAGGTGTAGCTTCAAGTTTCATGGAGCCTTCGAGGCTTTTTCTTGCGATTCAAAAATTTGCTATCCCATGGGCATGCGTAAGTGAGGTAGGAGCATAGCAATAAACCATTATGTATGTTGTTTGTCATCATATTTGAACTCGCCTTCTCGGATCGCTTTCTCCGACCCAATCGATCGGCCTCCCAAAGTCGACTCGGATGCTCCTTGCTTGAAGTCTTTTACCTCCGATACCATTTGGGAATAGGATTTTGGTTTCCAGAATTCTCTGCTAGGGCCTCCTTAATATTTTGAAGTGTTGCGTTCCTATTTTGAGATAGGTACCACATATACTAGTCCGAGTACCCTTTCTTCAAAATCCAAGGATATCGCACTCTTTTTACGGTGTCACTTACCACCCCTTGCGCCATCCATACTGAATCGGCCACGAACCAGAATCGTTTTAGGTCCTCATCAACCGCTCCTTTAAAGGTAGGTAATTTTAATTGTGTCGCCATGGGCTCTTCCAGTTTACCTCCCTAAGGCCCTAGCATCAGGGTGGCTGCTAGATTTTGTGTAGGTTTTGACATATTACCTGTAGGGCGAACTTCCTCTTACCTGTTCCGATAGTGTTTTACATCGTACCTTGGATTTCTCAGCCCTACACTCAATCTTTGGTGCCGTTACCCAGTTCTGTTTATCGAGATCTCTTTATGTCCCGACAACGGAACCATTTGTTGGCTTGAGGGTCCTGACCCGAGTTCGATGTGCAAGGTTTGCCAAAAAAACCCATATAATACTCGGCCCTTTCGGTAGTGACCTGCTTGCGCAAGTCACAGTCTCACCTGAAGTAGTATGGGTGGGTGCTAGAACCAGGTTTCTGCACCCTAAGGAGGATGGGTAAGGCGGTAGGGTTGTGTTCTGTTCGGATCACCTTGTCTATGCGCAGGGTTAGATATGTATCCTATTGCATCCACATGCACTATATCTACGATTATATACTTCTCATAACATCAATACATTACTATAACATAATAGATCTAGATCCAATTCAACAGACTTCTGTTGTACGATATACCTAGAGCGGACGGATCAATCATTCAATATACAGAGCTTGCGGCATAAAGACAAAGAATGCATAACACGATAGATTACCATAAATTCAATAGTACCCACAGATTCAGATCTAACAATCCAGCGTGTTCATTCATTCATTAACCTTCCTTTACAATACCCTTCCCAACCTGCGCACACAGTAGCAGGGTCCACACACAGCTGGACTAGGATCTCCGCACACACATCCAGTAGGAGTCTGTTCCCAAAAAACCCAAACAGATCGCTTACACAACAGATCGCGTCAATAGCTCATCAAAATCCTACTTCTTACAATCCGAAATGCCTCTCTATTTATAACAATCTATCTTTAACAATCCTATGGTCTGCAACCCATGCTTTTCGGACCCCTAGTATACCCTTTGACCCATTACAATTCATTCGGGGCTTTGACCCACCGCAAAACCCCTTAAATATACTAAATATAATCCAAAATAGCCAAAATGGACCAGTTTCATAGCTTGTTAGGAGACCCCATTATAACGAGAAAGAGATCATACAACGTGCCAAAGCGGGAATAGACCAGATGAAGATACTATAAACGAGCAATGGCTTGCTCTTATGTGACACATGCCCTCGTAGCAGTATCCTTGGAAATCTCATTGATGAAGGATTTGGTAAACCATTCAGTCAAGAGTTGATCAGGAATTTTGAACTTGATCAAATGGTGCCATCGTCTCCATTCATGGATGTGATCATATATGTGCGTAGTAGTATCTTGTTTCAAGGATGTGAGGATGTGAGTTCCTGTTTCATATCGAACATGTAATTGGAAGTGTGTGAGGAAAGCCGTAGCAAGAGAGTTGAAATATTGGAAGGTTCCACGAGGAAGCTCAATGTACCACTTGGGACTGGCACCAATCAATTTTATTTGGAAAAGACACAAGCGGACGAAGTCATCAACCTAGGAGTTAGAAGAACACCGAGAGATGGTAGGTCATGATGTGCGCACAGGGGGTCTTCTCTAGAATTTGTTGGAAACACCGAGAGTGAATCGGTATTCCTTTCAATTAGAGCATTAGTTAATATTCAATTATTATCGGTGTTTTACAATGATAGCGAGAAAACAAGAGGAACATAAATGCACATAGTTTTTTAAGGTGGAAACCCACTTCGGGACAAAAACCACCTAATTCTTTTCTAATAATTCTTTAATATTAAACTCCAATTGAAAATAAAGATCCAACTTCCTAGAATCTAGAAAAAGCATTCTTCTCCAGCTCCCACTGGATGGACACTCCAACACTCAAGATTCTTCGATAGTCAATCGAATGGATGCCCCAACACCTAATGAGCTACAACTCACCCTAGCACCACCCTACCACCCTATAGAAGAATAAAATAAGAATGGACTCTCGTACCGTGGGAAAATGGTCCACTTTACAATGATATAGAATTATGTAGAAGAAGAATATATACTAGACCATAACCCCAACTTTGACACAACCACCTAATGATGATCCTAGACCTCCCAACACCGCCTCTTCAACCCTTGGCAGGATAAACACTAGTACAGTTTTTACAATAATGTATTTACAATGACTTAGTACAAAGATACCTTTACAATGATTGTAAGCAGTGCTACCCACTTGAAGACTTCATATGATGAACTTCTTGCTACTGTTATGCACCTTGGTTGATGCTATTTTCATGCTACCCTCTGCTGCACCTTACTTTTCATTGCTTCCCTAGAACGTACGGTCCTTTGCAACCTTTGACAACACATGATCTAGCTTTTTTCTTTGCCTTCTAGGTGATTGATATTGAATACTGGTGTATCTCTTGTTATTTCGGATCCTCAATATCTAATTTTTAGTCCCGTAGTATTCCTTTGAGTCATCTTTCCAATTCCATAGGTATGACCCAATTTGGATTCTTCAAGAGAGAGTTATACCCAATCTCTCACAATGCCTAATTATGGACTATTTTCTGCAGAGTGCACTTGTATGGCATGCCACATGTCATTGTTTCTTAATTTGGCTCTAAAATTGATAGAGAAAAAACTAAAGGCTATGCAATATTTTCCACTCTTTACAGAATTTCAATACGATACTCGGAGAGAGAGTTATGATGATTGTACCAAGGTCACTTCTTTGAGATGAATTGCGAGAACTTTGCAAAAAACCCTAACTTCCACGAGATCATATCTCCAAAAAATATTGCGCACCGTGATATGAAATTTCTACATCAGCTTCCTTAGGATTCCAGCTTCACCTCATAAAAATTTCAACTTTTGAACCTTCGTAGAAAAAAAATTAGAGGGAAAATTCCATGATGACCCTGTTTTCGGATGGTGAATCCCTTGCCTAAGGAGGAAATGAAGAACACAATTGATATAAATGCTTAAGTTGAGAGGGGCTTCAACAAGTGATCATGGGAGGGATTTTAGGAGCTTAAAAAATATTAATTATGACTTTTCAATGACCCATGCCCCAACCCCATTGGGTTTTAGCCCACTAACTGGGGGTACAAACTTCAAACATGAATATCTCTCAAACCGTGAGGAATTACATGGCATGTCATATATCAACGGAAACATCTCGACAAGTAGAAACCATAAAAAGTATTATTAACCCAGAATATATTATTTTGGTAGGTAAAAATTCCCATGCAATATTGGATTAGCCCCTGGTGCTGCTTGGGTTGACATCAATGACAACCGCTAATCAACAAAATTTCCTTAAAATTTAGGGAAATCGCTTGGAGTTTTGATAGGAACCAGAATCCAATATGGATTATGGAGGATTAGATCATTAGTTAATCTTGACACATCAGGTAGTTCCAATGTTGCAAGAAAAGGCAATTGTAGATTGAAAGGCATAATCGGCCATTGATAAAGGCCCATTTGAGGATTCCAACCAAGTTGGGATAAATTACACCCTCATGGGTTTTTTTTCGAAAGATTTTTTCCCATAAGGATTGAAAACTTGTTGATTTTGACCATATCCTGGTTTGTGGACCAAAAAACAAATTTTGACCTCATGCAGACCATTGAGGTCTAGCCTAAGCATAATTCGGAGAATATGGATTTTGATCTTTCTGTGAAAGTTATGGAACACGGTGCCTTGAGGTTGACCTTGTGAGCCCAAAGGCTGACCTTGAGGGCCGGTGAGGGTTGGACACCACGATACCTTGAGGATTTGACATCATGCTACCTTGCGGGTTGCTAAGGTTGTCCAGGTTGCCCCTTGAGACCCGAGGTTTACACTCGCTAAACAACGATCGACTTAGTTAAGACAAGGGTTGTCCTTGTTGGAAAAAAAGGTTGGCTTTGCTTTGAAAGTAAGGTTGGCCTCGTTGAGCGAGAAGGTTGTCCCTATTGAGAGTAGGAAAAGCCGGCTCGATGGGAAAAAGGTTAGTTAGATTTAACATAAGGCGGTGCTTGTCTCACATAGGGTTGGCCTTGTTTCCCATAGGGTCATTTTTGACCAAACATAGGCCCCTATTTGATACACATAAGAAGTTGACTAAAATCTGGAGACGACCTTGAAATCCTAGGCCCTGCTGATTTAAGAACGAAAGTCCGCAAGCTCGTTGAGAACCAAAGGAGACATAGGGTTGTTGGTTGAGTATCCGGTTTCTGCAAATCTTGCTTATACTAATCATAGGTTAACCACTGTTGGACCAGATTATCTAGAAGGCCTAGGGATACTACCAATAGGTTGAAAATATCTTGGGATGTGAGTTTGTAATCCATTCACATATGGCCCAGATTAAAGATTGAGAGACATTCGACAAGGATGGCCCTCCCCTAGCAATTGAAATCGACAGAATTGATATGGGAACACCGATGGAAGGTGTCAAAACACTAATGCAAAAAATGGTTGTATGGGAATAAACATAACTGTAATTTGAGTAGGGATGGTGGTGGATGCACTAGAGACAAATGGACCAGATGTAGGTATCGTGGTAGTTTTTCCAAATGGTGTTGTGATATAAAGACATGGCACTTGAAACACCAAAAAAATAGATGTCCCAAGGACATGTAACCAAATGGAACCGATGGCTAGGTAGAAGGTTGAGAGGCCTTCCCCCCAAAATGGAAAGTGTTCGAGGAGGGAAATGATGCCCCTCATATATCGACTCATCCATACCACTAATGGAGCTTGAAACCTCTAGGGGAGATGAAACCTCTCCTTTAGAAGCCATTGGTGGAAATAGCTAGCAAGAAGTAGCACGATGCATGGATGGCGAAGGTGCCAAAGGTACACCAGGGTGTATCAAATAGACTACTAGTGTCGTTGAGGGGAGACTTCTACGGAATCAAACAATGGATTTTGAGGAAATGCGATATTACTAACTAGCTCATCAGAGGAGACCAAGTAGCAAGAGGTTTGAAAACTTGGAAGGATGGCAAGCTCAATGCTTTGGGCTCTAGGAAATGGTGAAGCGTTAGAAGAGACTTGTTATGATGTCCCTTCGGAAGAGGATGAGGAAGGTGAAGCGAGACTTGATGGTTTAACCATGATGACTTTGGTGAAAAGCGAGAAGAGGAAAATAGGTGATTAATTCAAGGCTTTTCAAATATATTCATAAGGAGTTACTCATGATGTGGTCGAGTAATATATTAACGGGTAAGCCATGTGATCGTGGGTAATTGATTTTAGAACTTAAAAAACAAAAAATAAATAAAAAAGGGTGAAATAGGCATAAAGGGTTACCAAGTATCCGTGAACTGTAGTATACACCTTAGCAAATAAATTTACCAAGGACTTAATGTACAACATCCAATCTCCTCGAATGTTGTGTTTAGTGTATCACGTCTACAAGAAGGTTGACTCATCTACCTATTGCGGGTTTGCGACCTAATGGTGTCTCCCAAAATATACTCGACTGGTACATGGGATTCCAAGTCCGTGGTAGTGTTTTTTGATGTGTAAATCGATTCGATGAGAGTGTCCCAAATATACTTATCATACGTCAATATACTTCCATACGTGGGATGGGATATCACCCCCGTATTGTAACACGAAGTTGTTAGCAATAGCTCCTATGTTTTATGATCCCGGAACACATCTCTAGCCTGGACCTATAAATGTTTTTTGTTAAGTTCCAAATTCTACTTAGGTTAATTGAATAAATTTTAGATTGTATATTGAATTAGGTTTTGGTTTCAAGGCCTTATCGATCTCACCTGAATTCCTAGAATGCAGCTATATGAGAAAAAGACAACTATTCATTTTGATGAAAGCTACGCTAATTGGGAAGAATAATTTCACACAATCAATGTAGCAATCAAGAAAATGCATTAAATGACAATTTTCACTATTTATTCAAGTGCGTGATATAAATAAAAATGAAAATTTCTTTCATTCTCTTAGTTTTCAATGAATGAACTGAAAGCAATCGAAATGAACTTTTTCCCTTAAGATGCAAAATAAAATGAATTCTTTTTCTTTTTCTTTCAATGTAAACACAATGCAAAAAGATGCAATAATAAAATTGAATGTAATCAATTGCTTTGAATATTTATCTAATGAAATTCCTCACATCGTTACAAAATGCAATGATCATACCAAATAGAAATCTCAAATCCTTTTCTCAAAACAAGACATTGTTCACACTTTTCATAGCCGATCAACACATAAAGAAAAATGTTTCGATTGAATACAAGCAATGTAATCTATTCTCGTTGATTGAAAAAGAGAATCAAAGGCACACAGGGACATACACTTGAAAGCCCTAATCCATTAGGGGAATTTTGAGATCTAAAATGGGCCTCCTAAGGAAATTATAAAATAATAGTGGAAATAATAAACTAATATTATATTACATCATCAAATTTTAGAGCGAAAATAATAATAATAATAAAATAATAAAACTACTTTTTCAACTCATATTTTCAACTTATCTCCTTAAGTTTTTACTCAAATTTCGAGCGGAAACACTCGTTGGATGCAAAATTTAATTCCGCATCCAAGGAGTATCCATGTTGCATACTTTCGATGCACCTTGGTACATGAAAAATGAGAAATACATGAAAAACATGATTGCAATCACGTTTTTTTCATGTATTTCTCATTTTTCGTGTAGCAAGGTCCATCGAAAGTATGAAACATGGGTACTCCTGAATGAGGAATTAAATTTGGCATCCAACGAGTACTCTTTTTTGAAACTTGAGTAAAAACTTAGGGAGATAAGTTGAAAACATGAGTTGAAAAAGTAGTTTTATTATTTTATTATTTTTTATTATTTTTACCTTTTTACTCCAAAAATGGTGAATCGTCCCCCATGGTTGACATCATCATATTGAATCCTATTGGTTCTTATAAAGTTTATTTTGGTTGTACATTTTTCTTAGGAGGCCCATTTTAAACCTCAAAATTCCCGTAATGCACAGAAATCAACTGAAAAATAAAAAACAATCAAACCAAAAGGTTCAAAAATGGATGACAAAACTGACCCAACAAGCAGGTCTAGAACCCAACGAGGCATACAACCAAGCGAATGACTCGAAACACCTATAAACCCTAGGATGAAGAGGATTCACGAGTTCGAAAGAAAGAAGACCAAAAAATGAACTAAATGAGACAATCAAGTCGCTAAACAGAAGACAATAAAAGAAAATAGAGCAGAGAAAAGAAACTATAAGGGTAAGACACACTGGAACTTCAATGAAGAGAAACCCTACAAGCAATCACACAAAAATCGACGTGCCTATGAGGTTGCACCTCCTGCTAGAAGGGAAAAAGCACGACTATGTTAAAAAATTTAGCACTAATCAACACATCTGTCAGAGAAATAACAACTTCTATCAAGGAAAATGATCAAAATAAAAAGGGTTTGACCAAATCAAGCCAGGCTTATCACTTAAAAATAAGGATTGATGACTTTAAGCAATCACAAAAAGCCAAAAAACAAAGGAGAGGTTGAAATTCGACAAAAGATGGACGCAAAACCAAAAAACTTAGAGAGTGGAAAGAGATTAAAGGAAATGAGTCCCAAGTGGAATCACCAAATTTTTGTATAGTTAAATCCTCTCTATGTACGGATATGATCCCTCTAGCCCTAGAGTGGGTCTAGAAACAAGGGAAATCAAGCTAACACCTACTTTCCTAGATCAAAAAGAGATGGCCTACCTCGATCCGATGCTACGATGTTGCTCTTCGTCGAGAGCTACTTGATCCTTCACTTTTCTAAAGACTTGCTCTCTGTTGTTTGCCGGTGTTCAATTATCTACACAAGTGATCAAGAAAAAAACAAAAAAGCATACAAGTGCAACATGCATACAAAAAATATAGATTATCTAACTGATCAAGAATGCGAGAATTCTTAATCATAAACATGAACAAGAATGGAAAATAAATATCGGTTGTATCATATTATTAATGGAAGAGGAATTGCAACTCTGCACCTTGATTTCAAAGCTCTCCTTCGGCAGTGTTGGCTTAAAGGATCCCTGACCCTGAGTTCGAAGTTGAGTTTAACCAACAAAACCCTCTTACTACTTGTCCCTTTCGGTAGTGACCCGCTTTTGCAAGTCAAAGTCTCACCCGAAGCAATGTGGTGGGGGGTGCTTTGGAACCAGAGTTTCCACACCCTAAGAGAGAACTAAATGATGTGGGTGCCTTAACAGACCTACGCAACAAAGCCTTCACCAAGGAACCCTTAACGAACAGATTTAGTCTGCAATAATCCCAATTTTTTCATCATTTAAATTGGAATATTAGAGTTCTTGATTTTCCTAATTAATTAAGTAAATAAGAGGGTGAAGGGACCCATAAACCCCATAGATGAATAAAATCCACTTTTGATGTGTGAATGTGGATAATTTAGATGTATCTCTACATTATGGAGTAGTGGAGAAACTTCTTAAATGAAGGAAGAGTGGAGATCATGGATCATTAATGTAAAATCATGAGGATATTGGAGGAGGTAAACTGAGATCGTGGTGCATTAAAAGTAAGATCATAAAGAGAATCATTATGGAGATAGTGCATGAAGAGCCCAACGAGGATGTCCTCATTATCAATCCAGAGGAGGAGCCTCTACCACCACCATCAGTTGCAAGAGTACCTTCATCGGGGAGGAAGAGCACTTGCATCTTTGCAAGATAGTCTTAATCTCTTGAAATTTGGAGCCCCATGCATGATTCATGAGATGCATGAGGAGGATGAGATAGATACCAGTACTGGTACAATAGAAGAGTAGCCATCATTAGTACCAATAGTTGGAGATACCATTGCATCAGTGGAAGGAACTCTTGTAGATGTGCAATATGTTCCTGAGATTTAGCTTATCCAAGGTTTGCATACACTTTCGTCTCATATTATTTGAATACCTCATATTGAGATTTGTGAGACCATGCCATCGGGGCAATTGCATAACCAAGGATTAGAGCACCTTACTGATTTGGAGCAGAAAAATTATCATTGCGGAGAGGACTCTTGACTTGATAAAGGAGAAGATGTATTGCTATCCCGAGTTTGTAATGATTGAGCTACACCCAACACTTTTTTTTGAAGTGTGGAGTTTCGGAAAGATGGGAGGAGCACAATCCTATTCGAGTATGATGCCGAGACTATGAGTTTAGCATTGTATGTGGCCATGAAACAACACATGTATCACCATGCAAAATCTACAACACTATCACTTAGCATCATTAATGATGAGAGGGCCCCATTATTCTTGGAGCATTCTGAAGGTAGCTTCACTCATGGAGCACTGGAGGGACATATGATAGAGGGTAGATATATTATGATGGAGGGAATTTCCCATTATTAAGATGAAGTTTCTTTTATGAGCCTCTCACATGAGCTCAAAGAGGAGATTCTACCTACAAAATGTATGTAGCCTTATGGGTTCCAATGGGCCATTGATGGGAGGATCTCATGGAGAGACCTCAAAGGATGTGCACTTCAACATTTCATGGAGTGAAAAGCTATTAATTTGGAGGCGATAGGTGTTCTACCTTGGAGGGGTACCAATCTTGATCATGACATGCTTCAACATCTAAAGTGGGATGGATGGATGAGGAGAATGAGTAAGGGGTTGACAACCTACTTTCAAATCTATGATACAAAGCATAAAGAAGCATGGTTTTGCTAGTTGTTGTTGGGTGAGTATGGTTACTACCCAACATTTCACATTTGTGTGGTCCATGCCAAGTACATCATTGATGATATGTAGCAATAGGAGGCACGACTACGCTAGGTTTTGATGAGAGAGTTTGGCCAACTCAGGATGTATCTTATGTCCTTGTATATACTTTTGTTTTGGGTATATCTCATGTCCATGAATGTATTTTTGTTTGGGATATATTTCATACTCATGTATGTAAATTTGTTTGGGACATGGCACAACTCTCATATGATGTGGCATCAAGGAGCTTATTTGTATTGTTCAGATGATACATTCCACATGTCCATTAGTATGTTGTTTCTCTATGACTTGCATCTTGGTGATGTAATATGGCAGCAAGAATCCTTGTTGCTTTGGTTACTCTTGGGAGAGTGTGGTCTGATTTCTCCCCATACATTGCATGGCATTGATGGAGGATGGCAATAGGAGGCCTTACTGCGTTGGATTCTGTTGGGAGATTATGGTCATTGTACTTGGTATGATGATGATGTGATGAGGCAGGAAGAGGAATTACTATGGTGGCTTATTTTTAGAGAGTATGTCTCTCATACTTACTTTGATGTTGATTTGACATGGAAACAAGAAGCATTGCTGAAGTGGATTCTATTGAGAGAGTATGGTTGTCATACTTAAATTGATGTTGATTTGGCATGGAAGCAAGAGGCATTGTTTCGGTGGCTTCTTTTGAGAGAGTATGGCTCTCTTATTTGTTTTCATGATGATATAGCATGGCAACAGAAGCCTTTGCTACGATGTTTTTTATTGGGAGAGTATGGTTTGAAATTGTACATGTTAATCCATATGTATCTACTTCTTGTTTTGCACTATTTTGATGTGATGCTTGGATCCCACAAGGCCAACAGGGCTAATGATGAAAGCATTGAAAAATGAAATCTAATCTATGTAGCATGGGTTGGAGAGACAGTTCATGAGTTGGGACTTTCCACTTTGGGAAGGGACCACTTTAATTTATTTATCTCATGCATAGAGGAGGATGTTGGACAACCTATGGTTTCCACTTGGAGATTCATTGATGAGGAGAGGCACCCTAAATTTTCGGTTGGAGGCCATTCTAGAAATTCTAGAGAGGAAGCTTTGGAGCTGGGCATGCATTACACATTGTGGAAAATGGGGAGGCCTTCCATGTGAGGATGCCATTTGGAGGGAAGATATTTACTGTAGCATTCATTTTTTCAGTTTCTTGAGGACAAGCAACATTTTGGTTGGGAGGATTATAATATTCCCAAATTTTCATCATTTAAATTGGAATATTATAGTTCTTGATTTTCCTAATTAAGTAAGTAAATAAGAGGGTGGAGGGACCCATAAAACCCATAGATGAATAAAATCCACGTTTGATGTGTGAATGTGGATAATTTAGATGTGGATATACATTATGGAGTAGTGGAGAAACTTCTTAAATGAAGGAAGAGTGGAGATCATGGATCATTAATGTAAAATCACGAGGATCTTGGAGGAGATCAACTGAGATCATGGTGCATAAAAGTAATATCATAAATCACTTATGATGAGATAGTGGAGGAAGTGGTGCATCTAATGCACACGTGATGGAGAGAGTGGGAATTAAATTTAGAACATGATGGAGATCGTGGAGAGACAACAAAGTCTTCATGGAGGCTAGTGGCCACATGTACATCGCAGTTATGAGGTGGTCCAAGGCTATGGAAGGCTCACAATTTATATAATGAAGATGAAGGAATAATAGAAGGAGGCTTTGTATTATTATTTTTGATATTTTTAGATATATATTTGTCATGTGACATTTCTATGCATGCTTATGTTGTTTAGGTAAGTCTCGCGGTGTTGTTTAGCACACGAGTGTTTCCGAGTGGAACACCCACCCTTACCCACGGGGGACTTTGAGTGCCTACTTTGGGAAGGTATCTCCCGAGAAGCCACTCATCATCGAGAAGCTGGTACCACTTTTGGCCACTCTCATATGCACATTTAGTAACAGAATTACACAATTCTGCTCAACGGTTTGAGAGGTGGAGGTTTTTTTCTAGCATCTCGACTAGGAAACCGGTGGAGGATTCATTATTTCACCTTTTTCTTCGAGATAAGTCTTCCGTAAGTTTGTATATTCATATCCGACATTTAGGCCATCATTACATACCTCCATGCGAGTAATTCCCCAAGGGATTTCACAATCCAACCTTGTAGATCCATTGGAGGAGGGAAGTTTCCAATATTCAGCTCGAAATCCTATGAGGGACCATCTCCTCACATTGCATTCACTTTTTTCCACCATTTTTTTAGTTGATTTTCATTATCCAACAACAATATATAGAGCCTCCCTCCTTGAAAGTGCATTTCTTGTCCAACGAGTTGTTGTAGCGCAGTTGCATTCAGTGGAGAAGGTTGGAGGAGCTAGATCTTGAGCTTCTAGCTTGAGGATCGAGTGAAGGGACCAACCCTTCTTGCATAGATCTGATTGTACATCATAGTGAAACCATATTTTATCATATTATGTAGTAGATCTTCATACCCAGCAGCTATATGTGCAAACCCTAAGAGAGTGATTTTCTTATATTGATAGATCTGTAAAATACTTTCTGGGTTATCTTGGGTATCCATCATAGAGCCCAGATCCAAAGTTTTAGCATCATCGAAGCTCCCGAAGCAGCCCGAGATATACATTGATACATTTTCCGGTAGTTGTTGCCCTCGACGTTTTGCGGTAGGGGACAACACGAGTATTTTCTCCGGTAATCCAAATGAGTTACACGGTCCCTCTTGTGGGAGGACTTTAGGGGTCATTCTAGGCCATCTCTTTGGCTTGAGTGTCTCATATTTTGAGCACTATTGTATTATTTATCCACATCCTATATAATAAAATTGCTCAACTATTTTGTACATTTTGTATGGTGTATTTATATTACTTGTTCATTGTTGCGGGTTCCTAGCTATTATGTTTTTGTATTGTTGTCTTTTCCAATTTGGAATATTACATAGGCTAATTACACAGAATATCTTGTGTGTAGGCTATCGAGTTAGTAATACATGTAATAACCCTTAACACATTGTATTAAAGCCTAATTATACTAGATCCATTCAATACTGCGTAGCGAATCTAAATGCAGAGATAACACAAAAACCATAAAGAATATGCGGAAATGATCATACAATAAGTCATAGATGCATTTTGAAGCTCATATATCATTCAAACCAACTTATTTATTCATTTTTCAAAGTGGATATTCCTTGCAACACATTTAGTTCTCACTGCGCACGCAGATCCCGGTAGGGTCCGGACACGATGGGACTTAAGGTCTCCGCGCACGACCAAAAGAGCCTTATATCGGGACAAGTTACGCAAAATTTCAAAACACATCAAGATCACTTACATCCATCATTAGATATATCCCCATATATACTTGATGTAGACTCCTATTTATACCTTTAGCACGAGCTTTACTAAGGTCGCAAACTATGGTTTGCGGCCCCTAGTTCTATCCTTTAACCCATTACAAAGCGATGAGGGGCTTTGACCCACCCCAAAAGCCCCTTGACTTGTGCTACGCATGACTAAATTACAAAATATTTACAAAAAATATATCAAAAGTGTGCTCAAAATCCGGTCCTAGGGGACCCTGCTCCAACAAGCCCCCAACACAATCTTATGACTCGTCCCAAGTCACAACGGCGCTCGGGTCTTCATCTTGATCTAAAACTCGGAAATATCATCAGCAAAGGGGACAAGGAAAACTGCACTCTTCTCTATGGCATTCTATGTGGTATCTACCATCTTCCGTGATGTTGGTCCTTCGGCAACTAGGTTGATACTCTAGAGGGTCTGATTGAGGGACTTGACAGTTGCATCCAAATTCTAAGATAAATTCATGGCCTCATTAGCCCAGGGCTTCATGTGTTTGGTAACAATTTACTTCTTTTTGTGGATCTCCTCAACCTCATCGTGGAGCACTTGGGTGGTCTACGGAGTGGGTTAGGCGGCAGGGCGAATGAAAGTAGGAAAGTCCTCCCTGCAAGTCGTCGAACTCCTGCTCCTTAGCGCCCAACTCCTGATTAATTTTCTTGACCGGTGGATACTGTATGTACATGATCCGAACCCAATATGTTAGTTTTTCCATGCTATTTTCAAGTTCATAATTATAATTTATGCTTCTTATTTGCTTATGGTGCTTTAGTTTTCCTTGGTGCGGGTGAGTGTCAAAACGAGTAATTGTATTGTGTTTTATGTTCAAATTAATGATAAATAAAAAAACATAAGTAAGAATTGAACAACAACATAAACATTTACAACAAATCATAAACAAAGCCATCAACACAAGTTTTTGATGAAGGAGTTCACCCTCTCGAGCTACATCTCCTTAGTCTAGCTCTATAGCTTGGGCCTCTTGCATTAGATTAGATTTGGAAAAATTTATGTGTACATTATTAAATTACTCCTAGAAACATATTCTATTGTCTTCATAAAATACAAATCATCTAAAAATGATTGTCCAATTACTGAAAAACCGACTCTAGCTGGTCCAAACTTGACCTCCTTCCTGGTGGCCCTAGGCTCCCTTGAACTTCCTTATGGAAAAATCACATGTAGAAGTCAATTTAGCCTACGAAACATGTGTCATTGTCTCCGTAATTTCAAAATCATCTAATATTGACTATTCATTTTCCCAATTGGGTTGAATATTGCCTCCATGATGGAAAAAAAAATTTCCCTAGTTTTTCCCGCACTAAATCTTGAAGCTCCACCGATTATAAGGCTAAATTTAGAAGCTCCGCCTAAAAAGGGTGCCTCTGCCATCTTTCCCGCTAATTTAACTTGCACTTAACTTAAGATAAGTGTTGATTAATTCCATTCATTAACACATAAGTGCGTTTAGCACTTGGCCCCAATGCTTGTCGTGTGGTATGTGGTCACATAGTGGAGGGCTCACCCCTCCATGCTCTGCGGGTCCCACGCATAAGGGCTAACTAATAGTGAATCCACAAACTTTATTAAGTACTTCCCATAGCTTAATTAGTGAGAACGTCGGTTTGTGGGGATGGGGGTTTGGGGTTCAAACCCGACCTCGCTCCCCTTTACACATAGTTTTTTGCCACCATATATATAACACAGACCTTCGGATTTGAATAAACCCATTGCACCATATGATATATGGGCTTGAACCATATGTGAACCTTGGCATTTAATAAAAACTATGGCATTGACCTATGTAAACTTTTAAATGAGGATTTGAGTTTGTTTTATTTATATTACATAGACCAACAGACTTGGTAATATTTGAAATGCGAATTTGATATTTAATCCATAGAACTATATGATTAATATAATATATATAATATTAAATCATAATTAAATAAAATAAAAAAATACAATTCCACTTTAGAATCATTAGGATAATTTCACCCACATAGACCAAATTGGCGAATTAGAAAGTGCCGCTTGTCACAGCCTCATTGGCAGAAAGCCTTTGAAGAATATTCTAGAAGATTCCTTTTTACCGACCGGGGTACCATGTCGACAACTTTCGTCACAATTCGCAAATTTTTAGTTTGATTACGAAGACGGACAACAGAAATAAGTCCCTCATACGAACTCGGATTTTGATGAAATGAGTTACGTTGAAATGCTAGTGATGAGCTCTATGCTTTCATCATGGTTTCTAGTAGTTCTGAAAATGGACCTTTGGATTTGAATAAACCCATCACACCATATGATATGCAGACTCTAACCATATGTGAACCTTGGACTTTAATACAAACTATGGCATTGACCTTTGTAAAATTTTAAATGTTGATTTTAGTTTGGTTTATGGATAATACATGGGCCAATAGACTTGGTAATATTTGAAATGTGAATTTTACATTTAATCCATAGAACTAAGGTTTCTTTAATATTTAACATGATTAATATAATATATATAATATAATATGTTTAAATATATATATATATATATATATATATATATATATATATCATAATTAAATATAAAAAAAATACAATTCCACTTTAGAACCATTAGGATAATTTCATCCACATATACCAAACTAGCGAATTATAAAGTGCCACTTGTCAGAGCCTCATTGGCAGAAACCTAAAGAATATTTTAGAAGATTCTTTTTGCTCACTCGACTGCCATGTGACCAACTTGTCACAATTCTATAATTTTTTTAGTTGTTTGAGAAAATTGACAGTTAGGCCATAACTCCCCCATACGAACTCGGATTTTGATGAAACGAGTTGTGTTGGAATCCTAGTGACGAGCTCTATGCTATCATCCTAGTTTCAAGCAATTCTGAAAATATACCTTTGGACTTGAATAAACCCATCGCACCATATGATACGCGCACTTGAACCATATGTGAACCTTGGCCTTTAATACGAAATATTGCATTGACCTTTGTAAACTTTTAAATGCAGATTTGAGTTTGGTTTATGGATAATGCATGGACCAAAGGAATTGGTAACATTTGAAATGATTAATATAATATATATATAATATAATATGTTTAAAAATATAATATATTATATTATAGTATATATACATATATATATATATATATATATATATATATATATATATATATATATATCGTGTGTGTGTGTGTGTGGATGAAATTATCCCTAATGGTTCTAAAAGTGAGTGTATATATATATTTAATTATGATATATATATATATATATATATATATATATATATATATCTATATATATATATATCATAATTAAATATAAAAAAAAATACAATTCCACTTTAGAACCATTAGGATAATTTCATCCACATATACCAAAGCGGCGAATTAGAAAGTGCCACTTGTCACGACCTCATTGGCGAAACACTCGAAGAATATTTCGAGAATATTCCTTTTTTGCTCACTTGGCTGCCATGTGACCCAACGTCACAATTCTATAATTTTTGAGTTGTTTGAGAAAATGGACGATGACTCATAACTCCCCCCATACGAACTCAAATTTTGACGAAAGCGAGTTGTGTTGGAATCCTAGTGATGAGCTCTATGCTATCATCCTGGTTTCAAGCAATTTTGAAAATAGACCTTTGGATTTGAATAAACCCATCGCACCATATGATATTCTCACTTGAACCATATGTGAACCTTGGCCTTTAATACAAAATATTGCGTTGACCTTTGTAAACTTTTAAATGCAGATTTGAGTTTGGTTAATGGATAATACATGGAACAAAGGAATTGGTAATATTTGAAATGTGAATTTGAGTTTGGTTTATGGATAATACATGGAGCTAAGTTTAATTGGTAATATTTAATATGAATTTGATATAATATATATATATATAGTATATATAATATATTATATTATATAATAGATAATATGTTTAATACATATATATATAATAGATAATATATATATATATATATATATATATATATATATATATATATATATATATATATATATATATATATATATATATATAATGCTAAATCATAAATAAATAAATAACTAAAAAATATAATTCCACTTGAGAACCATTAGGATAATTTTGCCCACATAGACCAAACTAGAAAATTAGAAAGTGCCACTTGTCATAGCCTCATTGGCGAAAACCTAAAGAATATTCTAGAAGATTCATTTTTCGTTGATTTTGGGCTGCCATGTCAAAGCAACCTATCATAATTTACGCAATTTTTTAATTATTTGAGAAAAACGCGACAAGCACACCATAACTCCCTCATATGAACTTGGATTTTGACGAAAATAGTTGAATTGGAATCCTAGTGACAAGCTCTACGTTGTCATCCTGGTTTCGAAAAATTATGAAAACTTTGATTTTTGAGCTGAATACTAAAGCAAATTGATCGATGCAGAGGTCCAAAATCCCATGGAATTCTTGAGCAATGCAGAACCATGTGCAACATTCATGGAAACGCTTGTTGATGATTCTTTTACAAGAGTTTTTCTGTGCACGTGCACCTCCACGGGAGTTTTAGGTTGGAGCGTGGCTACTCGATGCGGACAATTTGTTGTTCGAATTCCACCTTTACTATCCGTATTTTGGTTCCAGAATCCTTGAGCGTGGCAACTAGGCTTTCAATATTAACGCGAAGTTCGACGGAGATAAATATTTGGAGAGCGTGTAGCTTTCCCCCACTTAGCGACTTTGATAAATAAATGCCAACCTCGGGGGTAAGTTTGCACATAGTGCGCACAACTCTAGCTATTCCATTGTCAGTGGACTGTGCTCGGGAAAGGGGAAGATTCTTCTTTTTATCATTCGATGGTCATGGTAGACAACAAGCTTGTTTTAATCGAGCCTTTCTTGATCTACACTCTCTTGCAAGGTGTCCTTCTTGAGTCGTGAAAACAACAATCCTTCTTGCAAGGCCTCCACTGCTAGACCTTGTCTTGCTTCTCCACAGCACTCCGTCTATCCTCGGACATGGAGGCAGCCGCATCCACAATTTTATCGAGGTCCTCTTCTATGAGGTGACCTCTTCGTCCCCCTCCGGCCTTGGGCCCCTTTAGCTTCTTGCACGAGACCCTTTGATGCTTCCCGCGCCTCTCTTGGTGCCGTGCAAAAGATTCGACACCATCATCATTTAGTCCATCCAAACCTGCGAGGTCTACATTATCCTCAATTTCCATATCATGCTTTCTATCCTTTTGTGCTTTGGACTCCTTCTCACCTTCCTTCGCACACCAGATGTACGCCTGCTCGTGTCGGTGCGCTGGCTCCGGTCCTGTGTCCTTATCTCCTATAGTCGTTTCTTTCCCTAATGTGGAGGGTGCGCGAGAATGAGTGGATCCAAGCCCTTATTTCCAATATTTTGTCCGGGTTTCAATGACCTAGTCGACCTCTACCTCTGTGACCATAAATGGCAAGCTATACCATTCGGAATTGTTGCGCTACCCGAATCACACCTAGTGCATTATGACCCAAAAGTGAGCGATGTTCTTATACTTCTCGTAGGCTAGCCGGCGATAGTCTTGGGCATGAGTGGATTGCGGCAACAACACGCCTTCAAAGAACACCTAAAAATATTTGTTTTTCTTTAACACGCTTGGGATTAGGGAATCCAACAGATAAGCATAGTGTGCCCCCTCACAGGACACCAAGTTCTAATTTTGGGAGGGACGACCTCAGGTGGGGTCCCCCATGCTATCGGTGCAATAAGTAATAGTGGCCAAGAGTATTAAAATGGCTTTCCAAGCTCTCAGCTTGTGCACATTGTCGAGAAATTCTTCGTGAGGAATTGTGGCCAGTTGTAATTGACCCCCTTCTCACATTTCACACACAACACGATTACGTGTGAGGGGACCATCTTTGGTCTACATTTTCTTATCACTTTGCGGCCTAGGGACTAAAGTTCCTAGGCGCACTCTGAGTCCCGTGATGGTTTGAACCGAAGGAATCCCCTCTTATCATGATAAACCATGTAATATTTCTTGACTTTGATGGCAACCTTGAGCTCGTTACTTTTCCCTCGAACCGCGCCATGGGGTGATGACCCTTTTTGGAAGACCGGTGATCTGATGGATCGACATAGCATCTATTAAAATTACTCCCTTGAATCTAGAGGGCATCCTTCATGGATTAACCCCAATAGTTGGCGTATGTAGATCGTGGTGATCGGAATACCTCACAAAAATGTCGAATGCGGGAGCAAATTAAGGATCCCGGTGTTGCTTTCAGTCCACGCCCCCATGGCATTGGATCAAATTTCATTAAATCATCATAGAGTACTCATTCCAAGTAGTACTCTCGCACTAACTATGGAAGTATTTCTTCAATTTCCAAATCGTGAGTCATCAAAATTAATACTCATAATTTTACAAACATATCCCTCTTCTAGGGGGGACAACTGCGGAATCGGGGAATTTGAAGTTTATTCTTTAGCAGCGGAGTCAACATTCTGAGGGTGCATGCATAGAAGGCTTGTGCGACTTGACATACGGTGCAGTGACATGAAATGGGTTCGACATACGTAGCCTCCTTAGTGGCGCTCATCGGCCTCTTCGACGGATCCCGGAAGAGGTGATCGATCCTTAGGGAGCATTGGCGAGGATATGTCATGTTCCTTGGAGAGGTGCACGACTTCAAGGAAGCCCCCTTGAACACCTTGCTCTTTCCATTAGCCCAGACATGGACACGACTTCTCCAACTTTAGGGATTACCTCCCAGATGTCATATGATCCCAACTTAGTAGATGTAGTAAGGGGCGCAAAGTACTCCTCAGTGTGGTCAATGGCTGTCATTCTTGGTCAGAAGATAAACTCAAGGTTGCTTACTTCAGATGGGGTCTCTCATCCAGACATACAATTCTCACAGAAAAGCATACATGACCAATCGCAGAGAAGCTTTAGGCACAAAGTGTTCAGAAAGTAAAGGAACCAATAGTGACCCACGCCGTTCCTTATATGCAATTCAAGGTAAAAACGGTCGGATCTTCATTAAATGAAACTCACCTTTGTAAAAATGGTCAAGAATCCCATAATATCTCTTCATTTAATGTGAAAAACCCACTCCATCCAATGGTAAAATATTTTTTTACCCAGTTTCCCATTTATTCCAACAGCTAGTTTCTTTCCTTGTGCATCATCCATATGCTTAGTCGCACCTATTTGTGCCTTTTAACCCTGTGCCTCATGCATACCACTTTGGATTATGATGTGCTAATGATATAGTCATTTGGTTTGGCATAGGATTGTCCCTATATGGCTTCAACCGGCTCCCATTAACATACCCAGGAGATTCTCTGAGCATGGCATGGCCAAGCGCACCGCACCTCCATCACTAATTTCATTCACAATATAAGGCCCTAACCAATGTTTCCTATGTTTTTTGAGGTTTCACACAAACTAATTGTCATATAAATAAAAACCAATTCTTCACTCCTTGAACACCTTTCTCTGATGTGCCCTATCATGCCCTTTGGCCTTTTCGCATGCCTTTTGCACTTGTTGATGGAAGTTAGCAATAGAATCGATCTTCTTCTAAGGCAATGAGTTACACCAACCATTCCTCCATAATTTCAAGCTACGGCCATATTATTTAATTTTGCGATGCATGGACTAGGGGACAATATATTCCATTGGCATGATGGCTTCTTTTCCTATAGACCATCCTAAAAGGTGTTTTCTTGGTCAAATTTTTACATGTGGTCCTATAAGCCCATAACGAGGAAGGGATGCACATGTCCAGAGTCATTCTAATTAGCATTACAAATCTTTGTGAGCGCATTCTCCAGAAAATTTTGTTAAACTCATCTCTTGCGTCGTTTGCATATGGGTGATACGGGAGTTCTCTTTTGGTGATGGATCTAGAATTCCTCAGTTAAAGCTTCGATCGTTTCATTAACAAAGTGCGTACCTCTATAACTCATTAATATCTCGGGCATCCAAATCCGGTTAAAATATGTTCAAAAAGGAAGTGTGCATCCATCTCTACGGTACAATCCTTAACGCATGATCACGCATTATCGGTCACATAATCGGTGGCAACGATGATATAGCATGTGCCGGCGTTATTTCTGGAGGATTGATAGGTCCAACAAAATCTATAGCCCATTTATAAAAAATCCTCCTTTGGGCCATCCATGGGTGCGAGGGGAATTTCATCTCTGCGTGAGGGCTTCCCCATTCTTCGACATGCATCATAGGCTCGGTAGTACGCATGTGCATCTACTATGTATTGTAGGGCCACCATAACCCTAGCGTGCGATACTTTTTGCGTGATATCCTTCTCACATAACGGCCTCTATTCACCCCACTAAGAGCCTCGACCAAGATATCTTGTGCATGCTGAAATGGAAGTATTTTGTTATGCTATGCAAAGTATCCAAACATATATAATAATGTGTGTAAAGGTTCTCCTTAAATTGCGGGTTAAAAAATTAGTTCTAGCTTTGTTTAATAGGTTTACGCGAGAGGATTGATCAAGTATTTTAATCATTTATCATTGTAAAGAATAATAGAAGGAAAATAAACTTCAACAAAGCACATTATTTCAAGCTATTTTTTGAGCAGTTCACCACTCACTGCTACATCCCTGCTAGTCCAAGCCTCAGAAAATGACATGTCCCCTCTTGTATTAATTTTACTCAAAATGAAAGTACAAGTGAAAATAATCCTTAATAGGAAAAAATATTTGTAAACAGAAGCTTCAGAAGATATGAAATAACCATAGAGGACTATTCATTTACATAAAATGGACGTAATGTTCCCACTTAGCCTTAGCTAAGAGGAACATTCAATTTTGTTTAATTTTTGTTTCATGAATAAATGAATAAAGGAGGACATGTAAAACTCCTAAAAAAGTACGAATAAATCAATGCCCATAGTGAACAAAGAAAAAATTAGGGCTATGTAAATAATCATTTGCAGGGTGTGAAGAGAGTTTGAGCTAAATACTAGGTCAACCTTGACCAAATCAACATACGCTATCTGAGTTCATTGCATCTTTAAAGGGACAACGTAGTTCTAGAAAGAAGCCTCTCATGTGAAAAGGGCCAACTCATCAATCATGGTTTAGGGTTTGCAAAAGCTTTCTCATCTTATAAAAGGAAAAGGAGACGAAGAGAAGGTTGTTGATTGATCATATTTCGAGTATTTGTCCACTTAGAAAAATACCATTCCTCTGTTGTTTAGTGGAGGATTGTATTTGGAATTCTCTGTGCGTGATTTCACCTCTTCCTTTGAGGAATCTTGGAGGAAATTTTGCTAAATTGAACCACTATCGGAGCTTGAGGCCAAGCTCCTACTTACATTGGCAACGCTGATCCATTGAGGGTTTTGTTGTCTTTGCAAGCGCAACATAGTGGGGATCTAGATCTGCAGGGAGATCTAGTGTATTTTGAAGCCTCTTTCTATGGAGTGGGTCGTTTGACCTCACTGGAAGAGTGTATCGTTTCTTTTGTGCTTTAGATATGTACTTTTACTGGGTGTTTATCTATGCCATTTGAGCAACAATGTTGTTCATCTTGAAAAAGCTGTGTATTTTGGTGTAGATCTATTTATGGTGTTTTTTTCTCATAGTTTAGATCGAGAGATCCTTAGTCTTTGGGGTTTGCCTTCCATCTAGGTGAGCCATGGATTAGCTTTCGATCCATTTTCTATTTAGTTTTGATCCATTGTAATGAAATTTTATATTCAGAAATTCTACGCTGCAAATTCCGATTCTGCAACTTGTCTTTCGAATCTACTCTTATTCATGCATGCTTTTCCCAAAATTCCGAGGGGATCTTGTAGAGAAAACTATATGGTTTCAGATCTGATATAGATCTGATATTTTTTCCATAGATATATCTATATTTGAGTTGTAACTTCCATCTACTGAACCTCCTGAAAAATAACACTATTGAAGCATTTTTGCAAATATACATGTGTTCATCTCTCTTTTTACAGAAGATTTATTGTTGTATTGACTCATGTGTTCTTCTGTATAATAAAATGGATTTATCATAATGATGATTTGTTGCTGTATGACTGAAATGTAAGTCTCATACTAATATCCTTTGAAACATTTGCATAAGCATGTGCAATTCTTGAAGCAATGCTTTTATTTGATTGCAGCCTTCCTCTTTAGGTGCTTTTTAGCTTGTCAAGTTTTTGGGAGATCTGTTTAATTTGTCTAAACTGATTTTTTTTAGATGAAATTCTATATATAAGATACACACATCATAAATAAGAGGAACCAAGTCCTTATATGCATTATTTTTGCACATTTTTACTTCTACAACACTTTTCTTGAGCTCATTGTTGAGGATCCTGAAAAGGATCATTACAGTGGTATCGGAGCTTCACTCTTGGCACATAGCTTGTGATAGTATTGGAGCACCAGTCATCTTTGCATTATGAAGAATAATATCCTCCTACTGAGAGGGAGAGGAGATACCATAATAGAAGTCATAAAAAGTATGAGCTATACTACGATGACCTTGACAAGGCTCAAGACAAGGGGAAAAGCACTGAAAGCGAGAAGGATAAAGGAAGCGAGAGGAGTTTGAAAAAATCTCTTGGAGACCATGCCAAAGATATTTCCAAGGAGATCAGAAGAGATGAGGGTGGATAGAATGAGAGAATACCTTGGGAGATTACATCAGGGAGGATACGAAATGTCTCATTATGGAAGCTGGTCAACTGTGAGCTGCCACAAGCCCCATAGGCCTCCCAACGCTCTACTATGTCGACACTTCTTAGTTGTGGAGAATGAGGACCACAAGAGACAACCTCCTTGGAAGGTTAATTTGTAGAATATGACTCACAAAGTTAGAGGTTCAGTGATAACTTGAGCTCCGAGACTTTTGCCATCTCAAGGACGGGAGGAGACCATGGCAAGCGATACAAAGATAGAGGTTTCTTTCATGGGAGACACCACACTATGGGCAGGGTATTTTTTCCCAAGTTCAATGGATCATCCTCTTGTTCTTCCAAAGCATGGGTGGAAAAGTTGGACATCTATTTCCAGTTGAATAAAGTCCCCGAAGTAGAAGCCATCAAGATTGTTGCACTACACTTTGAGGGTGAAGCCCAAAACTGGTGGTTCCATGGACTATATACATTGGGACACAAAAAATGTCTACATATGTTGATTTCAATAGAATACTAGTGGAGAGATTCGATCGGAAAGATCGAGGCACCTTTTATAAGCACAGCAAAGTCGAAGCAAACGAGAGATGCTGAGAGGCCTATATCTGAATTCTGAGATTATCAATAATGGTCACGATATACTCCATAGCAAGGGAGAGTCTACATGTTCATTGATGACTGGAGGAACCTTTGCATGGGTTGGTTAAGTCTACCAAGCGGATCACTTTACATGATGCCATTGAGAGAGCTAGAGATCTCCAAGATGTCTTGCCAAGAGCAAAGGCAACTTTCCAAAGCAAAGCCCCTCACTCTTCTAAGGGGAAAGAAGGGAAATTTACTCCACCCAAGGAGATTTCACTGAATAAACCTCTTGACCTTGATCTCCAGACGGAGTTGAGGAAAAACAGATTGTGTTTCACCTGCTCAAGAGCCATGAGTGCTCTAGGGACATAGATGTGTCAGCTGGAAGGGCACATTACATAGAATTATTCTCGGATTTTGAGAGGAAGATGGGAATGATGGACCTATGAGGGGTCACAATGCTGGTGATGGTGAGGAGGAGATCAATCACCATCCATAGGTGAAGAGAAGCCTTTTCTCTCAACAAGTGGGACTCTTTCTTCTTTGAGAGGAGTGCCCAAGTACTTGACCCTAAGAGTACAAGGTTTCGATCATGAATCAGTAGAGTGTCTATTTTGATTGATAGTAGGGCAACCCACAACTTTATTGATGCTCACCTTGTGCAAAGGAGAGGAATCTCCACCGATACTTTGATGGGTTCTCCATTTTCGTCCGGAGATAAAACTATGCGGTGCATCACGTCATGTTCCATCACTTCTTGTCACTATGGGATCCTACACCTTGGTGGATCACTTCTTTGTAGTTGACATACGGACACCAATATCATCTTGGGTGTTTGAGTGGTTGATTACCTTGGGGAAAATTCACCACTAATTGGAAGGCCTTGAAATGGGTGGTGGACTTGAAGAGTGGAAAACCACAAATCACTCAAGTTAACTGCACTTATCCTTCACCGATGTTTCCCACACAAACAACGAGAGATGGATTTCTGCTTGATGGCGACGAGGACCTCACGGTTCCTTCTCTCATGCTTATGAGGAGGCTACAAGAGACATTCTTACTCGATGGCAAGACACATGGAATGTCAGTGAAACTCTGATCTTGTGGGGAAAGCCTCACAAAGTGTTGTCCAAAATAGATCAATCAAAGGATTGGTGAGCTAAAGGCTACAACGTTGTGGGAGGAAGGAAGAGGATCAGCCTTCCCACAAATGTACATAGTGTAATGTCAAAGAAAGCAATCAAAAACAAGGAAAGAAACACCATATGTGTATTAGCATCGTTGTCATTGTTGGGTTTGTGTGGATCCAAATATTGGAGATCCTCAACTCCTTGTGGAGTACTCCAGAAGATCTACACAGCTTGGGATGATATTAGACATGAAGTAAGGAGGAGGCTATTTGGTCCATGAAGGGGTCATATATCATCTTGGTAAAGTCTTCTTGTCTCAATCCTCCAAGCTTAAGCAAGAAAGTACTACAGAAGCACACAAGTTCCTTTCTGGGCTATATGCAGGTTAGCAAAGATCTACACCCTAATCATAAAGGAGTTTTGATTGGGAGCGGTATGAAGGAGGAACTACATTAGTTGCCTCACAAAGACGTGCAATGGTTATGAGGATATGGGGTAGCCAAAGGACTCTACGAGGAGTCATTTAAAGCCATCTCTTTCTTCTCTTAAAAAAGGAGGAATGCCCATGCCCAACTCCATATGTGTGGAGACTTGAATGGTAAAGAATCTAATCTTATAGAGCATGTTTATTTTATGATTTGACATATTCTTTTACCATATGTATGCAGACCATGGCTCCTACAAGGGAATGATATTACATGTAGATCTCATGGCATTGGTGAGGCCAATAAAAATTTAGAATCTGGTCACTCCCTTGAGGTGCAAAGGAGATTATTTTTTCATGATGGGTGCTTCCCAAAGGCACCTAACTTATGTATCACTTTCAGCCAAAGTTAGAGATGACTCATGCGACGAGAGATGTGGTGGGAGTGCCACTTACCACACTCGAATCTACTAAAGAAGACAAGGAGTGCATTGTGTTGGCATCTTCTGTGGGAATGTGACCCACCTCCTCAAGTGAAAATTTTAGTTTGCATCTATGTGATTTTGCTTCCATACATAGATGATATATTGGTATTGTTCATGGGTTTGTATGGTCAAAGTATGGGCAGTGTATATGTACCACATGGGATGGAACTTTATCTTGTACTTCATGATACATGTTTTAGATGTGACATTTCTTCCCATATTTATCTTGGTAGGTTTTACACTCGGAGGGATGGACTATGCCCCTATCATGTTAGCCTTGGAGGAGCGATTTTTTGATGTATTGGCTTAATGAGCACTTGGCCCATGATGAAAGCTAATCTTGATGGTGCCATCAATGGAGGAGGAGATGAACTAGAGCTCTTAACCTATCGATTTGCTTGGCTGACAATAAAGATTTTGAAGGGAGAGTGCAGTAATGTTCCCACTTAGCCTTAGCTAAGAGGAACATTCAATTTTGTTTTTAAATTTCTATGTTTCATGAATCAAATGAATAAAGAGGAGGACATGTAAAACTCCTAAAATGTATGAATAAATAAATTCCCATGTGAACAAAGACAAATCATGGCTATGTAAATAATCACTTGCGAGTGTGAAAGAGGTTTGAGCTAAATCACTGGGTCAACCTTGACCAAATCAACGAGCGTTGTCTAGGTTCATTTCATCTCTAAAAGGGACAGACTGCAGTTCTAGAAGGAAGCCTCTCATGTGAAAAGGGCCAACTCATCAAGATGGTTTAGGGTTTGCAAAAAGCTTTCTCATCTTATAAAATGAAAAGGAGGAGCAACAAGAGAAGGTTGTTGATTGATCATATTTCGAGTATTTTTCTACTTAGACAAATACCATTCTCTCGTTGTTTAGTGGAGGATTGTATTTGGAATTCCTATGCACAGGGATTTCACCGCTTCCATTGAGGAATCTTGGAGGGAAATTTTGCTGAATTGAACCACTATCAAGCTTGAGGCCAAGCTTACTGCTTACATTGGACGACAACGATCCATTGAGGGTTGCTATCTCTGCTGAGCTACAACAAGTGGGGATATAGATCTTTAGAGATCTAGTGTATTTTGGAAAGCCTCTTTCCATGGAGTGGGTCCTTTGACCTCTGGAAGAGTGTATCGTTTCTTTGTGCTTCAGATCTATACTTTTATAGTTTTTATCTACGAAATTTGAACGACATCGTTGTTCATCTTGAAAGACTGCATTATTTTGGTGTAGATCTCTTTATGGTGTTTTTCTCATAGTTTAGATCAGAGATCCTTAGTGCTGGGGTTTGCCTTCCACTAGGTGATCCATGGATTAGCTTGCTGATCCATGTTCTATTAGTTTCGATCCATTGTAATGAAATTTTATATTCAGAAATTCTTATGACAAATTCCGGTTACGCAACTTGTCTTTGAATCTACTCTTATTCATGCATGCTTTTGCCAAAATTCCAAGGGGATCTTGTAGAGAAAATATATAGTTTCCAGATCTGATATAGATCTGATATTTTGTCCATAGATCTGTCCTAGATCTGAGTTGTGACTACAATCTGTTAAACCTCCTGAAAAATAACGTTGTTGAAGCATTTATGCAATATACATGTGTTCCTGCTCTCTTTTCGAAGACTTATTGCTGTATTGTACTCATGCATTCCTACTTTGTATAATAAAAGGGCTTTATCATAATGATGATTTGCTGCTATATGACTGAAACATAAGTCTCCTTATCTGATCTCCTATGAACATCTCACTAAAGCTGCACAATTTCTGAAGCGGTGCTTGTATTTGATTGCGACCTTCCTCTTTGGGTGCTTTTAGCTAGTCAATTTTTTGGGAGATCTATTTAATGTGTCTAAGCTGATTTTTTTTAGATGAAATTACATATATAAGACACATATAGCATAAATAAGATGAGACAAGTCCTGATCTGCATTATTTTTGCATATTTTTTACTTATACAACATTTTTCTATGAGCTCATTGTTGGGGATCTGCGCAGAAAGGATCATTACAACGGATAAAGGATGCCCGCTACATCGCCTTCTCCATGATGGCCACGATGGCTCCTTGATCTTACTCGACACTAAAAAATGCTAAAGATCCCCTACTCGTTTGACATGAAACCTATGTCAAACTTCTCATAATGTCGAAGAGACCCAAAATTGACTATTTTTGCACTCAATTTGGTTCTAATAATGAGGATTTATGGCAAAACAAGAAAACTATCCAATGTACCCCAAAAAACCTCCTCCAAATGCTGGAGGGAACTCTAGTTAACAACAAACCCAAAAATGGGAGGAAGGCCGAAATTGGTGGAACGCACCACATAAATGGTGGGACGGTTAAAAAGGTGGCAGTACAGCATGCTGCGCAGGTCACATGTGACCACCGCCATCCTAACCCTTTCGGGTTAGCAGATGCCCCATATCACCGTAAAAACAAACTTGAAATTTAATGTTGGAACTATCACCCATGTGAACACTCTGAAAATTTCTGTGGATTGGGCCTTTAGACCATGGACTCAACAACATTAAATGTGGGGGTTATATGCATGTTCACATGCACTTAACCCACTAACTACCAATTGTTGCGAGACAAGGTTGATTAGAAGCCCCTAGTCATAGAGTGGATGGTCATGTGAAGTCGATGCGGCCCTAAGGGCTAGCCCTTTTCTATTTCCACCCAAATCCTTTGGAAAGTTTAAATAATCGGCACCCACGGTGGTTAAGAAACACCACGGAGACGGAGCCGATTGGGACTTGCGGCCAAGGTCGGAAGGCCGAGTTTGATTCCACAAACTTGCAAATATTTTTGTTGAACAAATCTTGTGAGCCAGACTCGACCTAAACGTGAACTCGTTCAGGTGACCGAATACATGCAGTGACTCTGAACAGTGTGCAATTGTGACCCAACTGAATGCGTGCGGTGAGCACTGAATGGTCATTCAAGCACGCACTTGATCTCGTGCAAGTCGTGCTGTGACCGACTATGCATTCAAGTCGACCCAAACATGTTCAAAGTGTGACCCGAGCCTTCGTGTAGCATTGCCACAGCATCGGGGCTAAAAACCAAATTTTTAAACTTTTTTGACTTTGAGCTTGGGGCCACGTGGCGCCCTCGGGGTAGGCCATGTGGCACCCTACTATTGGCTTCTACCACACCATTAAAAATTACTTTAACCATAATAATAATTTTTTTTGATAAAATGTCCAAAGTCAAATGTAGTCAAACAATCCTTTTATGGAGTTCTTTTCGAACGATTTCAAACCTCGATAACCTTTTCATACGACTTCGGTTTGATAACTGTTTGTGGTGCAAGAATCGCGGCGATGAGACCTTTTCGGTCATTGAGTGCAACCACTTCGAGCATTTTCATAGCTTGGACATAATCCCCCGATCACACCTCCCCCATTGGGAAGCTTTGGACCCCAAAAGCTCTATATGACTAAGCTGATACGTACGGTAAATGAGAGTAAAACACCCTCTTCTCTTCAACCTCCAAACACTTTCCTTTCATGGTTAGTGACTTTGAACCACAACTAGAAAGAAATTCACACTTCCTTCCTCAATGCGCTTGTCCTCCTATCAATAACTGTCTTTCTTTCACTCACTCAGAAAATTTATGGAAAGAAATTTGTAGAAGGAAATTGAACATCGCTACCTTGATCAATGATCCAAGGTGGCTCAAAAAATTGACAAATTACAGCATAAAATACATGCATACAACCTAAAATTTTCATATGTACAAAATGAGTCAATCTTACTGTGCTAAAGAATTCCATCCACTTCTTACCAAGCCACTTCCATGCGACTTTTGTTGCTAACTCTTCTTCATGTGAAACTTCCATTTTCACATCAATAATGGAATCTTTGGTTCCACTTGCACCAATATTTCTGTCCTCTTGTTGCATGTGCTTGGGATGACTAGTTGGATGCAAATTTAACAATGGGAGGCAACATGTCCCTTCTTTTGGCAATGTGTACAGTCTTATGCACCTTCTTTGAAAGTTTTTCGTTTCATGCTGCTTCTGTATGCCTTCTTCCTCATCCGACATCTCGAAACATCATGGCTAAACTGACCACAATATGTACAACAAATATTTCTTCCATTTTAAGCATGCAAAAATTATCATGCTTTGCAAAAAGACAATAAAATTTATCATGAGAAGATTTATACCTCTGTGTGCTTTGCATGTTCATCCTATTTTTCCCTTCATGAGGAGATGAACTAGTAGAGGCTCCAGCTTTTCATTTGCGGACTAACATCATCATTCTTGTCTTGAAAATTGTCTAAACTCGCATGCTTTCAGAAGATCTGCATGTCTACCATATTTGCTGCAAAAAAAGGCTTAAAGCAATAGCAATCACTATTCGAAACAAATTTGACATATTTTCATATTAGAACTTGGAACAAAAGTTCTCCTGAAGTAGCCTCACTGCCTTCATGGCTTTGGGGTTTTCGTCATTAGTTTGCACATAACCAAGACCAAAATTCTTGGGTCGTTCCTCAACCAAAATAGGTTCAACCATGCCTTGTGTGCATGCTTTTCTAAACCCTTTGCCTTCATAGCCCATTTTAATCATTAACCTGGACCCTATACCTCTCGTGTGCTTTTCAGAGAACCAACACATCTTTCTAATGAGGAAACATAAGACAAATTAGATCGATTACCTCTTCCTCACGCATGTTCTTGGTCAAATATTCTTGAGCTTGATGGAGCCTGCATCTCCATATCATGCAATCTTTTGAAGAATTTCTTCCTTCTCTTGCCTCATGGCAAAAAATTGTTCACGAAATTTCGATGTCTCTTTTATCCTTGAACAAAATCGCACCACTGTCCTTCAATATAATAAAGTCACGCTTCATATCTTCATCGAAGAATCTTGTGAAGGAGAAACCTCACTTGTGAAAGTTTTCATTATGATGTCAATGAACAAAAGGAACTTATCACAAAGCTTTTCTAAACAAATGAAAATGTTTTTAAACCAAATGGTTGTAGAGACAAACTCTTATTCGAAAAGCGACCAAACAACGAACAAACTCTAAGAGCTTCTTAACAAACAATCGTCAAGAGGACTTGTGTTCCAAGGGTGACCATGAGGTACTTTGGGGTAAGGAAAGAAGCCTTGACCTTTTCTTTCGTTTTTGTCCTCTCCGAGGACTTAGCTATAAATAGCTATTCCTTCACCTCTAGTAAACTCAAACAGCGGTCATTTTTCAAATAGTAAAACAATTAATCTTTTACTCTATTTTAACACCTTTCCTTGAAGACATACTTATGGATTCTTACAGCTTGTTGCGGAGGTGAAATTGAAGGTGGTGATAATGAAATCTTTCCCCTCCTTGGCTATGATGATTGTCGTAAGTCCTTTCCAATTGACCTTCTCCTCTCTTAGGGCTTCGACCTAGTGGCCTCAAAAACTCACAACAAATGTTGCCCCAAGATGGCCTCGCCTTGCTTTCAGCAAGGTTTATTATGAAAAATTTTAAAAAATCCTTTTGCACAAATATTAAACGAGAGAAAATACAATAGCTTAACATAAATCTCAAAACACGAACTCGATATCAACCTAATCTGAAATGGATGTATTTGTTACGTTATGCAAAAGTATCCAAACAGATATAATAATGTGCTAAAAGGTTCTCCTTAAATTGTAGGTTAAACAATTAGTTTTTGGCTTTGTTTAACGAGGTTTCTATGAGAGGATTGATTAATTATTTTAACTATTTATCATTTTACAAATATAATATAACGAGAAAATAAGCTTCAACAAAGCACATTACTCAGCTATTTGTTGAGCGGTTCAGCTTCTCGGGCTACATCTCGCTAGTCCAAGCTCTCCCAAATGGCATGTCCCTCTTGTATTAATTTGATCAAAATGCAAGTACAAGTGAAAAATAATCCTTAATAGGAAAAAATCTCTATAAAATTAGCTTCGTGAAGGGATATGAAATAGCTAGAGATGACTATTCATTTACATAAAAACGGATAAAGGATGCCCGATACACTACCTTCTCCATGATGACCCAAATGGCTCCTTTATCTTCCCCAGAGCTAAAACTATAGAGGATCACCTTCGTTTGACTTGAAACCTATCCCAAATTTCTAATAATGTTCGAAGAGACCCAAAATTAACTATTTTTACACTCAATGTGGTTGAATAATGAGGGAGTTATGGCAAAACAAGAAAAAATTCCCAATGTCCCCCAAAAACCTCCTCTCAAAAGCGGAGGAACTCTGAGTCTGCTGTAAAATTTGAGGAAGGCCAAAATTGGTGGAACACACCCATAAATGGCGGATGGTTAAAAGTGGCATTCATTTCCATGTGGGCAGGCGGGGTCACATGTGACCATCGCCATCCTAACCTTCGGGTTAGCACAATGCTATATCATCACAAAAACAAACTTGACATTTAATGTTGGAACTGTCACCCATGTGAACACTCCCAAAACCGTTGCGGATTGGGCCTTTAGGCCATGGACTCAAAAACATTAAATTTGGGGTTATCTACGTCTTCACATGTGCTTAACCCTCTAACTTCGAAACACTACATATAAGGTTAGTTAGAAGCCCCTGGTCGTAGGTGGATGGTCATGTGAAGTCGGTGTTGGCCCTAAGGGCTAGCCCCTTTTCTATTTCCACCCAAATCCTTTGGAAAGTTTAAATTTAACCAGCACCCACAGTGGTTAAGAAACACCATGGAGGCGGGCCAGTCAAGCCTTTGTCTTTGGCCGATGGGGCAGGAGTCGAGTTCAATTCCACGAACTTGCAAGTATTTTTTGTTGAACAAACATTGTCATCCGACTTGACTCGAACGTGAACTCGTTCGGGGTGACTCGATCATGAAGCTGGGACCTAAATTAATGTGCAGTGCGGGCCAGCACGAGCTCGAATGGTTATTCAAGCCTGCCCACGGATTCGTTCCGTCGTGTTGTGGTCCGATCGTGTGTTCAAGGCGACCCAAACACGTTCAAGTGTGACTTTGAGCCTTCGTGCGGCAGCACTACATGGTGTCGGCTAAAACCCAAAATTTTTAAACCTTTTTTTCTTCCCTTGAGCTTGGGGCCACATGGTAGCCTCGGGGTGAGGCCATGGGGCGCCCTACTATCTGGCTTGCTACACCATTAAAAATGACTTTAACCATAATAATAATTATTTTTTTATAAAATGTCCAAAGTCAAATGTAGTCAAACAATCCTTTTATGGAGCTTTTACGTGAAAATTTCAAACCTTAATAACTTTTACAGCCGACCTCGATTTTGAGAACCATTCATGGTGCCGCAAATTTCGATGACGAGACCTTTCAGTTTGTTTAGAATGCAACCACTTCTAAGCACTTTCATTTTTTGAGCATATTTTATAACTTGGACATGATCTCACAGTCATCCTGTCTCTCTGTTTCAAAACATACTCTGTGATACTTCATATGCTCCTAATTTATACAATTTTCCCACTGCGATCAAGGTAAAAATCGGCCCTACGCATGCAACTAACTCCTTCTTCTACCATATAGTCTACAAAGCATGATTCCAATGGTCAAAAAGTGAATAATATCGGCAAAGTACTCATCGACTATATTGATAGCAAAGAGTTGTGAATCGGGCAACCCCTCCTCTGATTGGTTGGTTCCTCTTCATTTTTGACGCGTGATAATTGATTAGGGTCCAAAATTTAGTCTTCCGAGCTTCACAATGATTTCAAAGTCATATATTTCTCGAAATAACGACAACCATCCGCAAATCTCTCTCACAAAGCACGGTCTTATTAACCAGACTGCTAAAGCGAGAATGGTTAGTGAAAAATTTTGAGGAGGTTTCGTCGCAGTAGATGGTAATCTGTATTTTTGTAGGGCATAGACCATGACCATTCCCTCTCCTTCCGTGGTTGAGTAGTTGTGCTACGCATGAGAGATTTCTCTTGGAAAAAGAAACAGAGAGTGATCGATATCACCTTCTCTTGGTTGCGCTAAAACAACCCCAAGTGCTATTTCGAATGCACCTACATGGACATGGAGCACCTTTGACCGACTCCGGAAATATTGGAATAGGAGCAAGGACTATGTTTCTCTCTTCACGTAGATCAAAACTCTTTTGATAATCCTCATCCAGAAAAACTGACATGCCTTTTTTCCACAATTTCTCCATCTAGGTACAGCGATCTGTGCAGCATAGCCTTGAATGAACTTCCTGTAATATCTTGTGTGTCCTAAGATGGAGTGCAGTTGTTTCTAATTAGTGGGAAATTTCAGGGTTGATAATAGTCTGCTATCTTGTGGACTATACCATCAATCCTTGTTGACATACTATATGCCAAGTTAAAGAGAAATTTGGTGCTTTCTACAAGTGTCAAGCATCATCCTCGGGTTTGACACATGCTTCTTTACCAACCCAAACACTTTCCAATCATCAAAATATACCTCAAAGAATTTATGCATGAATTCCTTGAACACGCCTACTACTACACGAGAAGATGGGCGGGCGCATTATTTAATCCGAATGGCATGGCAGTATGCGAAATATCCCCATTCGGTTGAAAAGGTGTTCTTCACTGCGGTCCTTAGGCACAATTATGATCCGATGGTACCACGGAAATCCATCGGTAAAGGAATAACCTTCTTGTCCTCCCACATTATCCAAGATCTCATCCGAGAATGGAGTAGGGGAAAGGGTCATGCACACAAGCATACATTCATCTTGCGCAGATCTACGCAAATCCTTATTTCTCCTTTGGTCTTCTTCTCTTGGACCACCAGTGGACTTACCTAATTAGGCGCTCTCGAGGCTCATTGATACTGTCCCACCATCTTCTCAACTCCTCTTTTAATTTCTATTTATACTTGAGGGTTTCAATCGGTATGAGGCGCTCGCTCGACGGCACACATCTAGTTTCAAAGTGATCTTCATAACACCTGGGTCCCCTACAATTCCCTTAAGCTCAAAGAACTTTGTAGGAAATATGTCTTGATACTCTGTTAGTAGCTCCACAATCTTTCCTACTATCATCATCCCAGTAATCCCCAATTTTTGGCCAACTTCAGTGCTCTTTCTGTCCCAATGTTGACTTCCTTTAACTTCGAGGTTTGGTTACATCCACCATTCCAATGAGGGCACTGTGATTGCGCACTCCCCTTCAAGCTCGGGAATGTTAACATTTATTATATCATCTTCATTATCCTCTGTTGACGGAGTTCCCCGCAATTGATGTGTGTCTTGCATCTACGCATCCCATGCTAGCGCGGCTACATTCCTTTCTGGGGTTGGGACTCATAAAAGACAAGGGCATCTGTGTCCTACAAGGCTTCATCCAATTTTTTTAAACCCCCAACCAAGCTAAAGGTTGCCAGGAAATATTCAATCATTGTAATCTACGGCGAGTTCCTCGGTGTAGCTGCGTGCTTCTGAGATGCTGCAGTACGGGTACGGCCCTAGCGAATGAAAAAACCTATGAACCCACTCGTTTCCGGTCTTTTCATCCCACAACTCCATCCACATGGCCGGGCACTTGCGCGGATCTCCCCAACCATAAAATAGCTTAGGCGGTGGGGTAGCTAGAGGTTGAAAGCACAACATCATCATTTTAAGACATTTCTTCCAGGTCTTGAAAAAGCTCCATTGTGTGTCTCCCACCAATGTGATAGAGTTGGGTCGCATACGGATCAAAGCTCGGAATCTTGATTCTTCCTAGACATCCTTTTTCGATTCCTTCAAAAATAGGGTAATTCTCTTATCTCCGAAGAAAGTGCATTGAAGTGTGCGTTAGTGATCTTAAGGAAGCGTAGTGCAAAGGGCATCATGAAAGTGGTTCTTCCGTTCTCCATTTATCCATACGAATCTAAGAAACATGAATTGTGCTTCTCCCAATTTAGCATTCCATCACCTTAGGGTTGATCCAATCTTCATCCCATGTAGTCAACTTGTAGATATGGTTGACATCATCCCCTTCACGCACTATTATGTGCATCTTTCTCCTTCTACCGTGTCAATGGTACTATCACCCATGTACCATCATTCTCAAAGATCATGCTTTTACTTTTCGAGAGTTAATGATTCCATCCATATCTATGGCCCAATCCAATCCCATAGCGGGAGGGTAAGGGTTTGCATCATCCAAAATTTTTATTACCTCAAAATCGGTGCGTACCTTTACTCCGGGGATGTTGAACACATGACTGGGAGTCTTCAAGTGTAATGATCTTTCACTTATTAGCCATATGTAGTTGAATGGTGGACCATTCCGGCTTTGGCTCTCACATATTTTTCCAAGTTTGCTTTGGTAAGAAATTTACAACGAGACCACATGCAGAGGCATGATTTACATTATTACTTCTGATCTATTTAGATCTAGACTTGTCGATTGACACTTTCTATGCATGCTTCAGCACGTTTAGCTAGTATGCGGGGATGTTTAGCACATATGTGTTTCCAAGTGAAAATCCCACCCTTACCCTACAAGGGAATTCGAGTGCCTATCTCTATAAAGGTTCTATTGAGCTTCCATTCATCATTAGAGCATTGGTACCACATTTAGGAATTACACATCCTTGCTTGAAGGTTTGACAGAGGAGGTTGTTTTTAGAATTTCAGCTAGGAAACTAGTGGAGGATTCATCCTTTCACCTTGTTCTTCAACTTCGGTCTTTCCGGAGCGGCATATTCATATCCCCGTATTTAGGCCAGCGATTTATACCTCCATGCAACGAAAAGATCGACCTCAACGATTGCGCAATCCCGTCATTGTATATCTAAAGGAGGAAGGAAGTTTCAAGATTTCAACTAGAAATCCCGTGAGGGACCATCTCTCACCTTGTATTCAATGTTTCCATCATTATTGAGTTGATCTACATAATTTAGCGATGAGGCAAGAGATCCTCCATCCTTGACAGCAAATTTTTCTCTAGTTGTTGTTTATTCAGCAGCCACATCTATTGGAGGAGGAAAGAGGAGTTATATCTTGAGCTTCTAGCTTGAGAATCTAGTGAAGGAATCAACCCATATTCATCATAGAGCTAAGATCTTAAATTTCAGCATCATCGATCTCTCGAACCGCCATATACACTTATATATTTTTTAACGTAGTTGTTGCCTCGACATTTGCAACGAGACAACACGATATTCCTTCCGACGATCCAAAGCAATTATGTTGAATCTTTAATTAAATCCGAGAGCGGGAGCGGGGGTTGAATCAGGTTTAATATATACATAAGCTTTTTAAAATTTTCACTAAACTTATTTGTAGCTTAATTTGTGAACAACCTTAAATTGTTGCAGCCAATATTAAATTAAAGTGACACCACACTTATGTTGAGAGCGACGAAAAAATTAAGCAAATTGAAAGAATCACATCAACTCATAAGAAACACACACAGAACAGCGAGATGTAAGTGGAAACCCATAAAGGGAGAAAACCACATCTTATTATTGTTGTGATGCAAAGGCAAGCTCCAACTCCCTCTCACCACTATGTTTCTAGAGGCACCAACCTACAGGAGGCTCCAACCTCAGATTTCTGCAAGCTACAACTTGCAAGGAAGCACCAACTCCCTTTCCATTTATCAAAAGAAATGTTTGTTGATTTATATCATATATCGCCTCCTGTTCTATAGCATCTCTTTTCTGCTTTGCTTCTCTTAATCTTCTCTTGTCTCATTCTTCTATGCTCTCGTATCTCATTTTTACTCTTTCTAACCCTCACTTTCATATCAATTTGATACAACATATATAGTTCCTCACATGAATGTTTTTATTTTACGAGAATTTGGAGTGAATAGCCATGACTCTTTGGCTTATATCTTTTCATTCCTTTTATTTAACTCATTTTAGATTTATAACAATATGTACAAATTTTCATACTATAAATTGGGATTTTTCCTTTCCTTAGGATACTTGCCTTTGCATCACAACAATATAAATCAATTAAAAAACAATTTACATTTCACCTTTTTGGTTACATAAAAACAATTTCACTTAGCCCATTTCGGTCTTTGGCTCTACTAGTTTTGTCATTTTACCGTCGATCATACTCGTATTACACTCTCTATTGTGATAATGTAACGCTACATATATATATCTTGTCTTTTTTAATATAAGCCTACTACCCACATATATTCTTTGCCAAAGGTTTAGGACTAATCATCGCTGAAATACGCGCTCTACGATGCATTACACCCTCGACAACTTTATATATATTACTTGCACCGTATAAATATATATATGGTTTGGGCGCTTTCGCACATAAAGGCGCATTCTATATCTCATCTCAAAGCATGCTCTTGATATAACTCAACTTATATACATAACCCTCGGCAGGTACATATATTAAAAGATGTTGGCCTACTCACATATAATGCTATATTTCTTATATGGTCACTGACCTCCGTTCAAATATTAAACCATCACGATATGGAGGATCCCATCCACATACTCCATGGTTCATACCCTTCGCTGCTTTCAAACATCATTTAATAATCAAACACTAGCTTAAAAGAGTTTCGATCAATGAGAATTTTAGAACTCGGCTCCAGGCGGCGCCACGACATGCATCCAAATCCGATGGCTCGACAAATACGGCGCATCACTTTGAATTTGATCCACCTGGGATATCGCTCGGTGGAGATGCGCGAACGATAGCGCGTCGATGGCGTGTAATGGAGCAGCGGCTTTTCCCCAAGCCCTCGGAGCCACGTGTCGTTCAGCCTCGTGGAATCGCCTTCCGAAATCTGATTGCCGCTTATTCAACTCAAGGGCGGTGCGATCAAAGCTTCCTCCGGTATTGCTCCAAACCACGTTCTCTTTACCATTCCTCCTTCGTGGTTCCGCCGTCATGGATCCGGTTCTACTCCTCAATACAGCTCTATTTTGACTTAACTCTACCCACTTGTGTCTATCCGCACCTCTCATTATTCAACCTCCATCTTCGCGACGAAAGCCGCCTCCCTACATTGTCTCCTTCAATTTTCAATCGGACCTTCATAATCCCTCACGAGGATTCAGTATACCAACATTTAGAACAGTCCGATATGACGGCTGCTTCCTCGCACGACCATTAAATATTCACTAGACATACAAAAGCGTGTACTTTGTGCTTGCACTAGGGTAACATAGTTTCACAGTCTTATCCCAAGCAAAGCTATAACAATCCCACCTAATTGCTTCTACAAGTATGGCTAGGCATACGAAATACTCTCACCGACATCAATTTATTCTCAATCCCATAAGCTGCGTAATCACTATCAACTTGGTTGTACACGAAGTTCAACTATCATTCATCCAGAACTCATATGTTCGTCACGGGCGTTTAACTCGATAGATGCGCACAATAATCCCGAAATGAGCTGCTCCATTATCTGAGCGAATTGTACTCACAAACTTTTTGCTCGCCAGAGTTTACGCTTATCACTCGTGAATCATTATTCAACTTCCTAGTCTGCATCTCTTCCTATGCCTCCATCACTTTCTCTGTCGCCTCTCTTTTTGTCTACTGCCTCGTTCGTAAATGTACTCTTCCTCCTGCTTCTTCTCTCGCGACCTTCAACTTCCTAGCCTGCCTCTTTTCCTTGTCTACGATGTTTGCTCATGCTTGCGCAGGCTCCTCTATAACCCGCTCTCTTCTTCATGTCTCATGCCTTATGAATAGTTTAGGTCGTCGCTCCACAGCCATACCTTTGCCATCAATACCAAAATTTCTAACATTCTCCTCGGAATCGATGCAATCACACTTTTCTGATGCGTTTGCATACACTTTCGCTCGTTCCTCCTCCCTTTTGACATCAGCTGGCAAGTTTCCACATCTCGAAGTAGTGTAGGTTACGTCCTTATCCTTTTCGATCCCGAGGACTGTGTCGATGCTTCCCTACTCGTTTGGCCGAGTTTTCGGAATGATATTTTCCGTTTACTGCTTCCCTGTGAAAGCTTTGTGACGCTTTTCTCTTTTATATCAAGAGAGTACTATCTACATACATACTACCCCTAGTCTATCTCTCGAACATCTGTCAAATGGTTCTCTAGCAAAGAGGTTTGGTAAATATGTCGCATGACCGTTCTTCTTTTGTTGGTACATACTCCGGGCTTCTAATATCTATTCGAGCCACTTGTTTCTGCGGAGAAAATGATACTTGATTGGAAATATGTTTAGCTTTTTGGAGTGTAGTACAAAGATTTTTAGATATACTTATAGCACTTGTATTATCACATTTGGAGTTGAGATAGGTTCATCGATGCTTACCTTCATGTCTTGAGGGTTTTGTTTCATCCACATGACTTGTGTACAACATGCCTACTGCTGCTATATATTACTCTCGCTTCTCATCGAAGACAAAGAGAGATAGATGTTTCCGTTTCTCGCTTAACGATGCCACCGGACTTTCTCTAAATAGAAAGCACCTCCACTTGTGCTTTTCCCATCATCGCTCATCCACACAGCTCGGCACGCAGTCGACATCTCATTGCATGCTGTCACGTGAAGCTTTTGCCTTTAGGAATCACCAAGAAGTCCATACTGAGTCGTTCCTTTGTAGATATCTAACATTCTTTTGACTCGCCAAAAGATGGTTTTGTTTAGGTGTCGCTGATATCTAGCCACTAGTCCTACTACTAGCATGACGCCTGGTCTTGATGTCAGTTGACACAATAGACTTCCTATCATGGATCTCCGTAGAGTTTTTGATCTATATTCATAGACTCATCATCGCAAGACACAGCTTTGCATCCCATGATCATGGGAGTTGACACAGTTTCAGCCTTCCATTTTGAACTTTTTCAACATTTTTAGTAAGTATTTGTCTTGTGAGATGAATGTGCCCGTGTTCTTTACAATTTGAAGTCCTACAGAAACCGAGCTATTCAATCATGGATACCTCAAACTCGATTTCATTTCCCCGCAAACCTTTGCTAGTTCATCTTCTATCATTTCCAAACATAATGTCAACGATATATACTACAACAATCGTGTGAGTTCATTTCTTCATGGGCTTTTATGTATAGATTGTTGTCTACTCCACCTCTCTTAAATCCTTATTTTGCAAATACTATCCAAATTTCTGAGTACCAAGCACGAGAGCATGTTTTCACCATATAGAGGCTTCTTCAGCCCTCGCACACATAGTCTTTTGTCTGTTAAAGAGAAATTTTCATTGTTCCATGTAGACTTCTTCTTCTAGATCTCCATTCAAAAGAAGATTTTACATCCATTTGATATACCTGAAACCTTGGTAGCAATGCGAAGGCCGAAACATTCCGATAAACTTCCATTCCGGCTGCTGAGCAAAATGTTTTCATCATAATCAGAGTCCTTCGATCCGTGAACATCCTTTGCAGTACAGAGTCTAGGCACAACTCACAGTCGACACTGTCCTTCCTACATTCATTTTATTTTTGAACACCCATTTGAGCCTACTCTGACATTTTTTCTCAGTGGGTCCAGGGAACTGGTTCCTGTGCATTGTTCTTCTCGATTTGGTCCAGATTCTTCATTCATTTCGAAATTCCACCCAATACTTGTCCTTCGCTGGCTTCTTCAAATCTCTTTAGCCTCTATCTCACGATAACATGGCTATGCATACCCCTTCGGTTTCTGTTCCGTTAGATGCCTTCTTGTTTGGACCTACTCTCTTGTCTCCAATCGATTTGATCTTCGGGATGGTTCTTTTCGAATACATCTCAGGGGGCTTTAGAACTCAGCTCCGTATCATACGTTGTCTTGCTTGTTTCCTCATCCTCTCGTTTTCTCTTTCTTCATGGTTGTTTGATGGGCTGCAGTCAAATTTATCTCTTGTATTGTTTGGAAGTTCTTCATCAAATCTCACGTCAATGCTTTCTACTATTTTTCGAAGAGTCTTGTTGTAGCACTCGTATGCCCTTTACTTTTGGAGGCACATCTTAGAAACATCTCATTTTCATCTGACATATCTGCAGCATATCTGAAATTTCCCAAGGTGCTCGTCATTATTGCTTTATGTATGCACTTGCTTCCAGAGAGTCTAAAATGCTTGATTGAAGCTGGTTTCCCATGCCACTGAGTTCATAGGGAGTCTTGTCACCGCTGTGGCTCTTAAGTGAGCTTTTTATTAAGGACACGTAATCATTGCAGTGTCATTTACGGCCGCCCGTGAAGCCTGACTAATGCTTTGCTGTGCATCACTGGCGGCTGTGTTGCCGCACGTGACCGTTTTGTCTCTCTACTACTCCATTTTTGTTTGAGGTGTTCCTACAATAGTAAATCGTTGCTTTATCCCATGTCTCATTGCATAGGTCTGACAAAAGTCATAATTTGTGAATTCACCTCCCTCTATCTCGATCTCGATGCATTTTAGCTTCGCATCCTGTTTGATTTTCTTTGCTAATGCTTCAGAAAGGATCTTAAATTTTTCACGTGAGCTTCTCGATTTATTCTTAAGAAATACAGCAACGCATGTCATTCGCGCGGAGAAATCGTCCAGTTATTAGCATGAAGTAGGATTCTCCACTTGGAGTTTTGGATTCTTGCGAGGTCCACACGGATCCATGTGCACAAGGCGCAGAGGCTCCTCAAGGTTGATAACTCATCTTTGGCACTCGAAGGACGCTAGTAGTCCGTTTCGCCTAGTATGACATGATTTACATACTCGTATTAGAAAGGCCCTACTATTTCCGGCATGTTTCCCTCGACAACTTTCTTCTTGCTTAGGCGCTGATGTGATCGAAAAGCCGAGATGTCCCAACCTTTTATGCCATAACCATGACTCTTCTAGTTTGCTAAGATGACATGCTTCATCTTCCTCTTTCACAATGTAAACATTACTCTCCTTTGTTCGAACTCCTCTGTGCGGTCCATGCGAGCGTGCTTTGGATCTGAAACTTCACAATCTTGTGCTCTAAAAAGTAACTTCTGCCAAAGTCTTGTCACACACTGCGCCGACACTTAAGTAAGTTTTGCTTTCAGCTCCATATACAAATAGTAAGCATCTTGAGCCTTTCCTTTTGCCATTGTCCTATGCCGACCGAGCCTTTTCCCTCGATCTTACCTCGATTTATCATTGCCAAAAGCACATTTCCAAATTTCTTTTCATCGAGAGTTGTAAACTTTGCTTTTGCTCTCCTATCATGTGTTTAGAGCGACACCGTCCGAAATACCATTGGCTTTTCGGATCTTGAGCTTGCGTTAGAGCCGTAGAGCACACTTGTGCTCCTCTTTTTCCACTAGAGCGAAATTCTTTTGTTTGTTATCTTTTGTGAGATGATGAATCACATCCTTTCGCAGGGCATTTGGAAGGCATATGTCCAACTTGATTGCATATACGGCATTTGATCATAGTTTTTGCGTAGAATTGTGAGTATGAAAAAATTTCTTTGATTCATAATCTATCTTTGTCCACTTATTTTCTACATTCAATAATTTTATGGCCAAAACTCCATGCTGGGCTCACACGATAACCATAGAAATTGTTTGCATACGTGTGACAAGTGGTTGTCCTTTTTCCATTTTGTTCGCTTGGGCCAGGTCTCTTCAATGTCTCCGCATCTTTCTGTCGGTTTCGAATTACTCCTCCTTGCATGACAATATGCGGCAGTATGTCGACTTGTGGCAGTACAATAGTGTGGCATTCTTTCATAGAGGGAATAATCTCCTTTGATGGCTTTCCAAATTTGACATATTCAGAGGCATATGACCCCTTTTTCGGTGTCTTAGTATTTATTGCCTTCTTTGTTATTAGGGATTTCTTTTTCCGATCTGTCTTTCCCCATTACATGCTTTTTTCTTTTTCGTAGGAATTGCTCGCTTTCATCATTCTTCTTTGCTTTTTACAAAAGTACACCTCTTTGTTTTCCTTTTCTTTTGCTTTTTACTTGGTTCTCCTTCACAACCCATTCCGTTTTTATCATAGGAGGTCTTTGAGGCAAACTGTGAATTCTTTCATCTCAACTTACGAAGGGCTTTGTTGTTTGAGAGGATTTTATAACCACTTTCCTTTCGAGCATTTTCTAGTTTCTTCACGAGACACTACTACTTCTTCTTCCGTGCTACTCTTGTTCTCGGGTTTTATCCTTGATTTGCTCAAGTAACATGTCTTCTATCTTCTTGGCTTCTTCAAGCCCTTACCTTTAGGTCGTATGAGGACTTATGAGTTTTGTTCTTCTCTTACATACTTGAGAAGAATGTCCTTTTGTTTTTTGCACTTCAGATTTGAGTCTGTCCAATCTCCTCTAGCAGCACTTCTCTGGCTCTCAAGGTCGACTTCCCCTTCTTCTTCTTCATCTTCTAGCAGGAGTCCTTCAAGTTCTTCTACGGCCATCAATAAAGAAATTCGGAGGTTCCTTCTTCACTTGGGGAGTTCTATCTCGAATCTTTCGGATGTACTCGTTGTTCATGGAGCATAGAAGGATTTTCCTCCGCCGAACTTTCTCCTTTTTGCGATTCTTTGATTTATATTTTCTCTCGACTCTTGCAGGCCTCGATTCCTTACTTTCTTGTGAGGACACTTAAGCAACATAGTCTCCAACTCTTCCGATGCTTAAAGCATTTTGAAAGGAAGTTTGCCACTGTATTTACCTTCGAGGCCTTATGCTCAACTTCTTGACAGATTTTGCCTCTTCTTCATCCGAGACGAGAGCAGGTGTCTCCCTCTTCTTCTTTCTTCTTTTCTATTTTAAAAGGCTACACTCCCTCGTGCTTGGCTTCTGCCGCTTTGGGAGACACTCGTCTCATATGCTGTAGATTTCCAAAGTAGCCGGTTCATGGTAAGTCAGGGTCTCAGCTAGTCGAGTCTTCTATTGGAGACACCTGGGGATTAAACACGGATGGAAGAGATCAAAGAATGTTTTGTACAATTACAGCCTTTCTTTTTATGTTTTCACCTTAGAGCCTTCATGTTATTTACTATTTCTCGGAAACCTCTCTAGAAGAAAAGAAGCCGGCAATGTCTTCCTCATCATCCATTTTTAAGTTCTCAAACGGGCTCTATAGACTTCAGTTTCGCCGGTCTTTTACTCTTCTTTGTCTCCCTCATGGATGTTTTCCAGAGTCTCCGGCATTTTCTTTCGGGCGCAGTTGTCTTTTGTGCATTACTTTGATAAACTCTGCTTCACACAATCCATTCAAGATGGAACTCATGGCTTTTGCATTAGCTACAAAATATTGTTTAGTTTCTTTCTCTGAGTTAGTTGCCTTTGGGGCATATCCATATTCCACAGCAGCCCAGACTTCTATTCCTAGAGACATTATGTATGTCCTCATTCTGATTTTCCAGAAAGCATAATTTGCACCTGTAAAGAAAGGGGATTTATTGGTAGAACATCCTTCTTTACTAGCCATCATAAGAACCTAGGATCTCCTTTCAGTTGTTAAACTAGTACAAACGAACTTGGCTCTGATACCAATTGTTGAATCTTTAATTAAACTGAGAGGGGGGGGGGGGGGTGAATCAATTTAATATATACATAAGATTTTTAAAATTTTCACTAAACTTATTTGCAGCTTAATTTGTGAACAACCTTAAATTGTTGTAGCCAATATTAAATTAAAGTGACACCATACTTATGTTGAGAGCAGCAAACAATTAAGCAGATTGAAAGAATCACATCAACTCATAAGAAACACACATAGAGACAATAGATGTAAGTGGAAACCCATAAAGGGAGAAAACCACATCTTATTATTGTTGTGATGCAAAGGCAAGCTCCAACTCCCTCTCAACACTGTTTTTCTACAGGCACCAACCTACAGGAGGCTCCAACCTCAATTCTGCAAGCTACAACTTGCAAGGAAGCACCAACTCCCTTCCATTTATCAAAAGAAATGTTTGTTGATTTATATCAGATATCAGCTCTATTCTGTAGCATCTCTTTCTGCTCTGCTTCTCTTAATCTTCTCTGTCTCACTCTTCTATGCTCTGCATTCTCTATTTTTACTCTTTCTAACCCCTCACCTGCATATCAAGTTGATACAACATATATAGTTCCTCACATGACTGTTTGTATTTTACAGGAATTTGGAGTGAACAGCCATGACTCTTTGGCTTCTGTCTTTTCATTCCTTTTATTTAACTCATTTTAGATTTATAACAATATGTACAAATTTTCATGCCACAGTGGGATTTTTCCTTTCCTTAGGATACTTGCCTTTGCATCACAACAATATAAATCAATTAAAAACCATCTACATTTCACCTTTTTGGTTACATAAAAACCAATTTCACTTAGCCCATTTTCTGGTCTTTGGCTCTGCTGGTTTTGTCATTTTCTGCTGATTGTAAGTACCTGTTCTACACTCTCTATTGTAGTAATGTAACCGCTGCATATATATGACTGTCCTTTTAAAATAACTGCGCTACCCACATATATACTTTGCCAAAGGTTTAAGACTAATCATTGCTCATCGTGCCCACGATGCATTACACCCTGCCTTTATATATATTGTGCACCGTATAAATATATATATATATGGTTTGGGCCTTTGCATATAAGGCGCATCCCTAATTCATCCCAGCATGCTCTTGATATAACTCAACCATATCATATAACCCTCGGCAGGTACATATATTAAACGATGTCAGCCTACTCACATATAATGCTATATCTCTTATATGGTCACGACCTCCGTTCAAATATTAAACCATCACGATATGGTTGATCCCACATATATTTCATGGTTCATCCCCTTCGCTTATTCAAACATCATTTAATAATCCTACAAACCTTAGTTTAAAAAGTTCCGATCAATAGAATTTTAGAACTAGGCCCCAGTGCCTACGACCATTCGAATCCGACGGCTGACAATGTGGCACATCACTTTGGTTGATCCAACGGATATCGCTCGGTGGAGATGCGCGAACGATAACGCGCGATGGCGCGCAATGGAGGCGGTTTTCCCCGAGCCCTTGGAGCCACGTGTTAGCTAACCTATGGAATCACTCCGAAATATGAATTACCACTTATTCCGCAAGGGCGGTGCGATCAAACCCACCGGGTTTGCTCCAAACCGCGTTCACTATTCCTCCTTCATTGTTCCGCTCTCATGGTTCTGGTTCTACTCCTCAATACACCATTTCGAATTAACTCTACCCACTTGTATTTCTTCTACGCCTCTGTTATACAACCTCCATCTTCGACGGAAACGCCTCCCTCTATATTGTCTCCTTCAATTTTCAATGGACCTTCATAATCCCTCACAAGGATTCATACCAACATTTGAACGGAATTCTGATATGGTTGGTCTTTCCTCGCACGACCATTAAATATTCACTAGATATACAAAATTGTGTACTGTGGCACCAGGGTAAATATAGTTTCATAGTCTTACCCCAATAAATAACAATCCCTCTAATTGCTTCTACAGGTATGGCTAGGCATACTAAATAATTTCACTGACATCAATTTATTCCAATCCCATGTAGAATCACTATCAATTTGGTTGTACAGAAATCAACTATCATTCATCCAGAATTCATATGTTCACACAGGGTTTAACTCGATAGATGCACAATAATCCTAAAACAGATTCCTCATTATACAGTGAATTAACTTACAAACCTTTTGCTGGCCAGAGTTTAAACATCACTGGTGAATCATTATTCAACTTCCTAGTCTGCCTCTTTTCCTTGTTTGTTGCTTTCTCTGCTGCCTCTCTTTTTGCTGCCCTGTCTCTATAAATGTACTCTTCCTCTGTTCTTCTCTGCTGACCTTCAACTTCCTAGCCTGCCTTTTTTCCTTGTCTGATGCTGCTCCTTGCTCCTGAAGCTCCTCTAAAAATGCCTCTTCTTCATGTCGCATGCCTTATGAATAGTTTAGGTGCTGCTACTGTTTTTACCTTTGCCATCAATGCCAACATTTCCAACAAATTACGTAGTCCCTCTTGTGGGAGGACTTCAGGGTCATTCTAGGCCACTTCTTTGGCTTGATTGTCTCATATTTTGAGCATTGTTGTATTGGTTTATCCACCTTCTGTTTAATAAAATGGCTCAGATATTCTGTACATTTTTATGGTGTATTTAGATTACTTGTTTATTGTTGCAGTTTCGAGCTATTGTGTTTTTGTATTTCTGTCTTTTCCATTTTGGAATACTATAGTGGTATCAGAGCATGATATTTGTCTTAGCTTGTGGGCACTTCGTCATTAACATCAAAATAAGAAGTAGAAATTAGAGATCTACAATGACAGAGGGTTTAAGTTTTGCACTCTTATGTATAGATCCATGTAAGATATCTCCAAGGAGGTCAATCAAATGAAGAGAGAAAGGAAAAAAGAGACCTCAAGAAGATTTCAGGATGAGGAAGGTCCAAGAACTTCCTATCAGTAGCAAAAGAAACAACCAACAAGGAAAATAGCTCCACAACATTCTACTAGATCCACTTTCTTTGATAAGGAAGGTGAATGGTCTGAATATTGAGGAGACTTGGGGTATGAGACCCTAAGTAAATATTTTTCGGTGTACAAATCATAGTCTAGAGTACTCAGGGAGAATCTAACTCTCCAATAGTTTTTTCAACTCAAAGAAGAGAGGAGATCCCGCAACATCAATAGAAGAAAGAGGCATAGATTCTTCTTGCCTAAATTTGATGGATCAGCCACAAGCACATTGAGGGCTTGGAGAGAAGAGTTAGCTACATTCTTTCAGCTATACCCAGTATCAGAAATAGAGGCTGTGGAGATTGCAGCGCTGCACCTTGAAGGTGAAGCAAAATATTGTTGGTTCAGTCATCTATCACATCCCAAAGTGACTGATTATGAAGATTTCATTCAGAGACTAAATAAGAAGTTTGGTAGAAGGAAACCAGATACATCTCCCATCATTGACGAGATAGTACATGAGGAGCCAAAGGAATATGTCATCATGATCACTCCGAAAGACGAGCCCTGACCACCACCACCAGCTCCAGAAGTACTTGCATCAGGAGGAAGAGCACTTTAATGTTTGGAAGATGGTCTTGATCTATTAACAGTTGGAGTCCCATGCATTATTTAGGAGATGCATGAGGAGGAAGAGGAAGATACCAGTGCTAGTATAGTAGAAGAGGAGAAACCATCATCATTACCAGCAGTTTGTAATATTCCAAATCAGTAAAATGCTACAACAATGAGAATATCTCAAGATATTATAATGTTGGAGACCCAGCAATATGCAAACACAATAATGGTGCAGTAGCAACACTCAAATCATAGAAACATAAGAGAAATCCATAGCCATCTTATTAAGAAATAACAACAACAATAGAATACAAGATCTTTGAGGAAATGTTACACAAGATAGGCAATGCTCAATCCTCAAAAGACTAGTACATGGATCATGACAAAATCACTGCTACACAATGTATACCCAACTATGAAAGTTCAGTTTATAAGAGCAACGGAATGATTCATATTTCAAATACATATATATATCAATACAAGGTCCAATACAACAATGGGAGTGAAAATCTCAACTCCTAAAGACTACCTCAAATCAATCCTAGAAGGATTGGCAGTAAAATACAAAATCTACAAAATGCCAGAGTTGTCGGGTAGCTGCAGCAACTCAAGAATAGAAATGGATGGAGAGGCTGTAGATGATGCCCAAACTGAATATTCCTCCTCTAATGGATCTTTAGAGTGAAATTTTGGTGAGCCCTCCAATAGTCTGTAAGATCCCCACTACAAATGCTCCACTCAAAATAACGCAGTCACTAGATGGAACTGCGCTGTAGGGCTAGGGAATGAGTTGGCCTTGATGAAAAATTCTGAAATCATCTTCGAAATGCCTCCAATCTGATCTCCCAAAGAGAAGCGAGTCTCCTCCTCTAAAAAATAGCTGATGGAGGTGGTGTAGTGAACCCTCACTGCAACACCTAGCAACACAGTATTATTTTGCTGCAGAAATAACACTGTCTTGATGGAGGATTATTGGCCTCCAGCCTAGATGTGAGGAAAATCAGTCCAATCCCTCAAGAGGCCTCTCAAGTAGAAGAAGGAATCTTGAACAGGAATTCCTCCTGGCAACTCTTGCTAAATAGCAAAGAATGCACAATTGTCTGAATAGACAATGAGATGAATAATACAAGAATGAGAAACAATGGTTGCCTTGTCCTCCTTTTAAACAAGTGGAAGCTCTTTTCCATGGGCCCCATCCATTATAGTTTCCTCAACCAAATATCCCTTTCCTCATTCACACTGTGCTGGCTTCCTAAGTAAGCCACTCCTCCTATGGCAACGCTATTGACTTGGTCAAACTTGACCTTGTCCATTTGCAAATAACCCTGTTCACACATGAGGGTGTGAAAAACAACTCCAATGATGATCCCCTTTAATACTATGAGGGATTTTATTGAAAATATGACTATGCAAGGGCGTCCTTACCCATTTATTCTCCTCCTATGTGAAAACAACAAAAATTAATGTTCCAATTTTCTTCATGAAAATTTTGGAACATTACATTCCTCCCCTCTCAAAGATTGCTTGTCCTCAAGCAAGTACAAGAATAGACTAAAAAGCCTCCTCTCAAGGCATTGAGTCTATGAATTGTTGATGAATATCTTCCTCATGTCGGTCCTTCATCCCCCAAGCAATCAACCATGCAAAATGAGTTACCTCCCGACATGGAAACTCCTGAAAGTCATATTCCACCTCTGGCTCTGGCAATGTAGGTGGGCTGAAAATATGATCTTGGTAGAAAAAATAGCCTACTCCATGTTCTCCTCCTCTCCAATTAGGATAAGTGTAGATTGTATGTTGATCCTAGGCTACAATGACATTGCCCTCAAATGGCAAGATGGAGTTTAGACCTCTAAGGATCTCTCCTCCAACGTTGTGAAACATGTTGGCCCAAATCATCTCATATGTGATGAGTTGGAAGTCATCATCATATGGCATCACATCCATCATATGGCTCACCTCATAAGGAAAAAAATGAGATACTATAGTGGCCATACCATCTCCCATGCTACCTCTAGAACATGTAATGCAAATTGTGTGGGAGTTTTCTCCCTCCAAGGACATATTCACCCAATGTGTCTCTCCTCCAATAAAGCTCCCAAGAAAAGCTCTAGCAATGCCATTCAATGGAACCATAAGGAGAATCATGCTGGATTCCATGTGAAGTAAAGGAGAAGGACAATGGTACCTCAAATGTAGCCAGTGTAGTTTGACTCTCAACTTCCATAGAAAATGAAATGAGGGGTGGCCTCCCCACCATTTGCTTGTAGCCCCAATCTCCTCACCAATATGGAGAAAGTAAATGATATAATGTGCAATGTGAGTACATTCTCCATGAGAAATCTTCTCCCCATATCCACTTAGGGAGTGAACATACATAATGGCCTTATGTAGACCATCAAATCTAGAAGGAGGAGTAATCCTTCTTTGAGAAAATCCCTGCACATATATGGTTAAGAGATGCATATATATAGACAAGTCACCATGAAAATAAAAAATACTCTTACCATATTTTTTTCTCATACAAATGGAGTGGCTCATAGATGAGTCTCCCCTCATCCTCAAAGGAAAAAGAGTTGACTATGCTAACTCCTCCATCTACTCATGATCCATGGAGTGCCTCCTCAAGTTCTTCAAGTGGTTCCTCCCACAAGAAGGAAATAAATGTAATGTGGCATTCATGCTTGGCCCATGGTTCCTCCTAAAATGTACAACATGTATAGTAGGGAGAATCGTGCTCCCAATAGGCATATTCAATCTCAAGCCCACTCTCCAATCAAAGCTCCCCATGAACATAGTGATACCAGCAATACATGGAAGCAAAAACCAATAGCAACAAGTTGTCACATGACAACCGGAAAGTGGATCAAGGTCCCATACAAGGAACCAACCCAGTGCAATCCTTGCCTGCATCAAATCAAACAAAAATAAGTGCTTTTCTAGCCACTTTTTTGCTGCCACAATCATTTTACAAGATGTATACATGGAAGTACAAAAGGGTATCAATGGTGCGCACCAAAAGTCATGTGGCTTTCCCCACAAACCACCGATGAGATAGCCAGTCTCAATGCTACAAATGGCTTCAAGTACATCATAATACAAAATGCAAGAAGGAATAGTCCTCCTTGGTACAATATGCTGCTCATAAAAAGACAAGAAGTACAAAACATAAGGTGAAATTGTACATTCTCCATCATGTACTTGAAGACTTGAGCTGAAATGGCTCAACTGATAATGCTCCCTTACTCCCAATGAGTAGGAAGGTGGTTGTCTCTCCATCATCATCCAGGCTCTGCATCTCTCTATATGCTGAAATATGTCTTGCTAAATACCCTCCCAAATGAACTCCTCTGCCAAGGCAAGATATGCATCACAATGCACGGAAAAGAAGTCCTCATGTGCTGCATGCAACAACTTCTCCTTGAGACTATAATCTCTAGTCAAGAAGACTCTACCGTGTGAATAGATGACCATATCACCCACCATGTATCTGTCATCTCCATTCGGGTCATCAAGAATCATGCATGCACCGAGATCCTTGGAGTACTCTACCAAGAGCTGAGACCTCCAGTAAGGATCAATCCTCCTAAGTGACAGCGCTAGTGATCTGGCATGTGAAGCTCTCCTTCTGCTGCTCTCTAATACTTTGACATCCCTCATGCCAAATTTCTCCTCCAAACACTTCACCTCTCCAAAATACAAGAGTGGTGAATCCAAAGACAAGATGTCTTTCTTCAATGATGGATCTGGTGGCCTCCCTGGTGGAATGCCTCTATGCAGTGAGACATCAATGTCAAGAGTGGAATGTACACATGGTTGGGCAACCTTTCCCTTGCTCTCATAGTGCAATATAGTCTACCTCCTCTCTGCACTAGTTCTCTGAAATAGAGAAGGGTGTGTGCCTCTCATCACATGATGTTGCTCTTCCTCCCTTCCACCTCCTTCCAGTTGCAATGTTGCACAATCATGCTGCTCATTGATTGTGCTTGGACCTCCATGTATGAGATCTTGGGAACTTCCTTGCAAAGATGCAAGAATCCCTTTAGTTGGAGAAAGAGCTCCTCCTTCCTCTGCATAAGGTACTAGATCAACTCTAGAATTGACAACATTTTTTCCCTTAGCCTCCTCAACATGAGTGGGAAACCCTCCAATGATTGGATCCTTTTTTGAAAAAAGCATCTGTTTTCCTCCTTGTGTCAAAATACAAAATGAAGGTTTTGCATCCAACAAAGTATCATGCAAGATATCAGCCTCCTCCATGGTTTTATGAAGTGTTTTTGAGTCTATGGTTTCCTCCATCACATGCAAGGGTTTTGTTTGTTTGAATGTGTTTGTTCCCACCACATGTGTTTCAGAGTTCTCACTGCCAAATATTTCCATCAAAGTTCTAATGAAAATTTCATAGGAAGAGGTATTTACATTCTTCAAAGTAAATGACTCAAATAACCGCCATGCATAGAACTTACCTCCCAAGTGCAGTGTTGCTATTTTGATGGCTTCATCTTCGGAAATCTGATGCTGCTGCAGAAAGGTGTCTAGCTCCTCTATCCAAGCCCTGGATGAACAAGTAGGGGAACCATAAAACATAGAAAGAAAAAATCTATCCTCATTATGATGCTTGCTCCTCCTCACCATGATCTTGCAAAACTCCAGAAAAGTAATATGATCTCTAAACTTCTGATTTTGAGATTCATACTCATGCAAGAAACCACTAAGAGTTCCTCTCTTCAGCATTTCTCCTTCTTCTTTTCTTCTTATGGAAAATATGGCCATGTGACTGTGGTGTGCCTCATAGGGTGTGGCTGCATGCTTACACTCCCTATCAGAAAATCTAGAGTTTGACTCAATTTCAAACCCTCTTGGAGATCCTGTGCATATCTCCCTCATTATCTTCTCAAATTCTTCATGAATGCTTTGTACAGATCTTGGAAGAAACTTTGTAAGCTTATCTTCCCTTTTCTCTTCACATAGTGGAGTATTCATCTTCTCCCTCTCTGATAGCATGATGGCTGAGATCCATTAGTTGAGCAAGAGATCATGCTCTGATACCATTGTAATATTCCAAATTAGGAAAATGCTACAATAATGAGAATATCTCAAGATATTCTAATGTTGGAGACCCAGAAATATGCAAACACAATAATGGTGCAGTAGCAACACTCAACTCATAGAAACATGAGAGAAATCCATAGCCATATTATTAAGAAATAGCAGCAAGAATAGAATACAAGATCTTTGAGGAAATGTTACACAAGATAGGCAATGCTCAATCCTCAAAAGACTAGTACATGGATCATGACAAAACCACTGCTACACAATGTATACCCATCTATGACAACGTAGTTTATAAGAGTGACTACATGCTTCATATGTCAAATACATAGATATATCAATACATGTCGCAATACAACAATGGGAGTGAAGATCTCAACTCCCAAAGACTACCTCAAATCAATCCTAGAAGGATTGGCAGCAAAATACAAAATCTACAAAATGTCAGAGTTGCTGGGTAGCTGCAGCAACTCAAAATAGAATTGGATGGAGAGGGTGTAGATGATGCCAAAACTGAATATGCCTCCTCCAATGGATCTTTAGAGTGAAAGGCTGATCCTTTCACTAAATAACTTGCCCTCCAATAGTCTGCAAGAGCCCCACTACAAATGCTACACTCAAAATAATGCAGTCACTAGATGGAACTGCGTTGTAGGGATAGGGAATGAGTTGGCCTTGATGCCAAAGTCTGAAATTAACTCTAGAATGCCTCCAATATAATCTCCCAAAGAGAAGAGAGACTCCTCCTCTGAAAAATAGCTGATGGAGGTGGTGTAGTGAACCCTCACTGCAACACCCAGCAACACAATATTATTCTGCTACAGAAATAACGACGTCTTTATGGAGGATGCTTGGCCTCAAGCCTAGATGTGAGGAAAATAAGTCCAATCCCTCAAGAGGCCTTTCAAGAAGGAGAAGGAATCCTAAATAGGAATTCCTCCTGGCAACTCTTGCTAAACAACAAAGAATGCAAAATTGTCTGAATAGACAATGAGATGAATAATACAAGCATGAGAAACAATGGTTACCTTGTCCTCCTTTTAAGAAAGTGAAAGCTCTTCTCCATGGGCCCCATATGTTATGGTTTACTCCACCAAATATCCCTTTCCTCATTCACACTATGCTGGCTTCCTAAGTAAGCCACTCCTCCTATGGAAGCGTTGTTGACTTGGTCAAGCTTGGCCTTGTCCATTTGGAAATAACCCTCTTCACACATGAGGGTGTGAAAACCAGCTCCAATGATGATCCCCTTTCATACTATGAGGGATTTTATTGAGAATATCAATATGCAAGGTTCTCCTTTCCCATTTATTCTCCTCCTAGGTGAAAACAACAAAAATTAATGTTCCAATTTTCTTCATGAAAATTTTGGAACATTACATAGTTGGAGAGGCCATTGCACTAGTTGGAGGAACTCTTGTAGCTATGCAAGATGTTCCCGAGATTTAGCTTATCCAAGGTTTTCATACACTTTCATCTCATATTATTTCAGTACCTCATATTGAGATTTGTGAGAACATGCCATCAAGGAAATCGCATAACCAAGGTATAGAGCACATTACTGATTTGGAGCATCAAACTATCACTGCACAGAGGACCCTTAATTTGTTAAAGGAGGAGATGTATAAAAATTCCTATTTTTCATTGTTGAGCTACACACAACACTTTGTGTTGAAGTGTGGAGTTTCAGAGGATGGGATGAGTTTATTCCTATTCATTACAATTCCATGCTATGATTTTAGCATTGTATATGGCCATGAGACAACAAATGTATCACCATGCAGATCTACAACGCTGTCATTGAGCAACAGTGATGAGATGAGGGCCCCATTATTCTTGGAGCATTTTGAAGGTAGCTTCACTCATGAAGCACTGGAGGGAGAGATGATCCATGGTAGACATCCTATGATGGAGATAAATTTTCATTTTTAGGATGAATTTTTCTTGATGAGCATCTCAAAGCTCAAAGAGAAATTTCTACCTACAGCATGTATGGAGCCTTATGGGTTCTATTGGGCCATTGATGAGAGGATCTCATGGAGAGACCTCAATGGAGGTGCAATTCATCATCTCATGGAGTGAAAAGCTTATCAGGTGGAGGAGAATGGTATTCTACCTTGAATGGATACCAAGTATGAGCATGACATGATTAATCATCCATAGTGGGATGGATGGATGAGGAGGATGAGCAAGGGGTTGACATCCTACTTGTTGATCTATGATATAGGGTATTAAGAAGCATGGCCACCCTGGTTTCTTTTGGGTGAGTATGGTCACCACCCAACATATCACATTTGTGTGGTCCATGCCATGTACATCACTGATGATATGCGACAGCAAGAGGCATGGTTGTATTGGTTGTTGATGAGAGAGTTTGGCCAACTCATGATATATCTTATGTCCATGTATATATTTTTGTTTGGAATATATCTCATGTCCATGAATGTAATTTTGTTTGGGATATATTTTATGTTCATGTATGTACTTTGGTTTGGGACATGGCATAACTCTCACATGATGTGGTAGCAGGGAGTTTGTTTGTATTGTTCTGATGTGACATTTCACATGTCAATTAGTATGTTGTTGCTCCATGACTTGAATCATGATGATGTAAGATGGAAACAAGAATCCTTGTTGCTTTGGTTACTATCGGTAGAGTATGGGCCGATTTCTCCCCATAAATTGCATGACATTGATGGAGGATGGAAACATGAGGCCTTATTACGTTGGCTTCTATTGAAAGATTTTGGTCATTGTACTTGGTATAATGATGATGTGATGTGGAAGTAAGAGGCATTGCTGCGGTGGATTCTTTTGAGAGAGTATGGATCTCATACTTGGATTGATGTTGATTTGGCATGGAAACAAGAAGCATTGATGCAGTGGCTTCTTTTGAGAGAGTATGGATCTCTTACTTGGTTTCATGAAGATCTAGCATGGAAATAGAACGCTTTGCTGCGGTGGTTGTTATCGGGAGAATATGGTTTGACATTATACTTGTTCATCCATATGTCTTTACTTCTTATTTTTCACTATGTTGATGTGATGCTTGGATCCAACAAGGCCAACAGGGCCAATGATGAGATAATTGACAGATGCAATCTACTCTATGTAGCATGGCTTGGAGAGATAGTTCATGAGTTGGGACTTTCCACTTTTGGAAGAAACCACTTCATTTCATGTATCTCATGTATAGAGTAGATATTTGGAGATCATATGGTTGCCACTTGGAGGAGCCTTATTGATGTGGAGAAACATCTAAATTTTCAGTTGGAGGCCATTCTAGACATTCCAGAGGAGAAGCTTTGGAGCTGGGCATGCATGACACATTGGAGAAAATGGGGAGGCCTTCCATATGAGGATTCCATTTGGAGGGAGGATGCTTTCTGTAGCATTCAATTTTGCAGTTGCTTGAGGACAAGCAATATTTTGGCAGGGAGGATTGTAATATTCCCAATTTTCCATCAGTTAATTGGAATATTAGAGTTATTAATTTCTGTAATTAATTAAGTAAATAAGAGGGTGGAGGGACCCATAAACCCCATTGATGAATAAAATCCACTTTTGATGTGTGAATGTGGGTTATTTAGATGTAGATATACATTATGGAGTAGTGGAGCAGCTTCTTAAATGAAGAGTGGAGATCATGGATCATTAATGAAAGATTATGGTGCATTACAAGTAATATCATAAGCACTAATGATGAAATATTCGAGGAAGTGGTGCATCTAATGCACACATGGTGAAGAGAGTGGGAATTAAATGCAGAGATAGTGGAGAACATGGAGAGACAATGTAGTATTCATGGAGGCTAGTCGCCACATGTACAATGCAGTTATGAGGTGGGCCAGGGCTATGGAAGGCTCACAATCTATATAAGGAAGATCAAGGCAACAATAGAGGCGGGCTTTAGATTATTATTTTTGATCTGTTTAGATCTATATTTTTTGGTTGACATTTCTATGCACACTTCAGCTATTTAGCTAAGTTTGCAGTGTTGTTTAGCACACGGGTGTTTCTGAGCAGAAATCCCACCCTTACCCACGGGGGACTTCGAATGCCTACTCTGGGAAGGTTCTATTGAGATGCCATTCATCATCAGGAATTGGTGCCACATTCATCCCCTCTCTATAGCACATTCAGTCTCAGGAATTACACATTTATGCTTGAGGGTTTGAGAGGAGGAGGTTTTTTCTAGCATTTCAGTTAGGAAACTAGTGGAGGATTCATCCTTTCACCTTTTTCTTCAAGTTCAGCATTTTAGGAGCAACATATTGATATCTAGCATTTAGGCCATTAGTTTGTACCTCCATGCATTAGTAGTCCCCTCAAGGATTGCAGAGTCCAGTCTTGTAGATCTGAAGGAGGAAGGAATTTTCTAGTATTTCAGATGGAAATACTATGAGGGACCATCTCCTCACCTTTTTTTCAATGTTTACATAATTATTGAGCTGATCTGCATTATTTAGCAGCAGGCAAGAAGACCTCCATCCTTACAGTGAATTTTTCTCCAGCTTTTGTGTATTCAACAGCTGCATCTATTGGAGGAGGAAAGAGGAGCTAAATCTTGAGCTTCTAGCTTGAGAATCTAGCGAAGGGATCAACCCTTCAAGCATAGATCTGATTGTATCACATTGCAACCATATTATGATCAGTTCATTCTTTAGATCTGCATACCCAACGTTTATATGTTGTAGGCCCTAAGAGGGTGATTTTCCAAGATTGTCAGATCTAGAAATCCTTTCTGGCTTATCTTGGGTATTCATAATAGAGCCCAGATCTTAAATTTCAGCATCATCCGAGCTCCAAAACTGCCATATCTACACTTATATATTTTTCCAGCAGTTGTAGCCTTGACATTTTCATCAGAGATAGTGTAGTATTCCTTCCAAAAGTCCAGCAGTTATGTAGTCCCTCTTGTGGGAGGACTTCAGGGTCATTCTAGGCCACTTCATTGGCTTCAGTGTCTCATATTTTGAGCACTGTTGTACTGGTTTATCCACCTTCTGTTTAATAAAATGGCTCAACTATTATGCACATTCTTATGGTGTATTTAGATTACTTGTTCATTGCTACAGTTTCCAGCTATTGTGTTTTTGTATTACTGTATTTTCCATTTTGGAATACTACAAAGTCCTTCTTTCTTGTCAGATGCCTTCATGATCAGTGGCTTTGCGTCAGCCTTCTTTTCCTCATTTCCTACGGTGACAACACCACTATGTGTGATTACATTTACACTTGGACCATCATCGTGTGGTTCAGCTTTAACCATTTTTATGTTTTGCATAGGCATTTGTTGTTGCTTTTCCTGCATTTTAGAAATTAATATAGGACAATCTTGAATTACGTGGTCAGATTTCTTACAATACCTGTAGTATTGTCACGCAGCCTTAGGGTAGTTGCACACATAGTGTCCGAAATCACCACAGTTATAGTAGACCGGTTTCCCTCTTCCCCGAACTGCGCCTCCACCTCTTTCCCCTCCGTGTCCTCTTGCTAGGTATCCTCCCTGTCTAGAGGGAGATACTGGTGATGAGGGGTCAGCCTGCACTCTGTAAAGGTTTGCATTGTCTATCATTAGGGAGAACATCTAGCAGTGGTGTTCATCATGACCTACTGAACAACAAAACCTGCACCACTGCTGCCTTAGTTATGGCATGTAGGCTCCTAGTCGAGGGAAATGGTATGTATCGTATCGTCTGGCTACCCTAAAATCAACGCACCATAGGATGGAGCTAATAGGCCCATCAACATCTCTGGGGTGCATCGGATTCAACCCCCCCGCCTACAGGTAATCTTAAAATAGAGTGCACTAATATTTGGTGTGGCCAGATCCTTTATAGCGTATGCACCATACATCTGCACCAACTTCTTTGCCCCGATCTTTACGTAGGTTCTGAATTTCTAAGTGCATGGCTTCCAATTGATTCTTAATTTTTCAACGCTCCTAACTAGGCATCCTCTCTGGGCGCAGCTTCCAATTTCATAGCAATTTCCAGGGCTTCAACCTGAGAGTCAATATTATGCTAGCCCATAAGCCCGTGCAGATGTGGTAAGAGCATGGAAATGAACCATTCCTTATGCTACTTATCATCATAAACAAAACATCCTTCACTGATGGTGCACTTCAGCCGCTGGTCATCTTCCCAAACCAACTCCTACGGCCCTTAGCTGATATCCTTTAATTTTATTACTCATTGGGAATAGGAATTTGGCTTCCATAATTGTTGTTTCAGTGCATCCTTAATTTGCACAACCATGGGATCTACATTCTGGGTCAAATATCCCATAAACCAGTGTAGCGTGCGATGTTCGAGTGTCATATCTAGATGCGATCTTTTGACAACATCGATATTAAAGTTTTGTGTAGTCCATACAACATCATCCACAAACCAAAATCAATCCATATCCTTGTCTCCCACACCTTCAAAGATGGGTAGCTTCATATGCACATCCATATCTTCTACAAGTGGCGATGGAGGCAGGGTAGGAGATGTCTTACCCCTGCTTGAGTTCGACTTTGGCGTAGCAAGAGGGATACCTTCAGTGCACAGAGCCTCGCTACTCTCTCTACTTGGTGAATCTCTCAGAGGATTGTATAAATATTTGTCCCCTCTTTGATTGATCCGATAATGTTCTCCACTGCGTGTATTGCTTTTGATCTTATCAGGGGTCATTCACTCAGTGTGGCTGCACAGAACACCCTTTTCGCACAACAACATATTAATCAGCAACGACAAAGTTCGTAAGAATTTACCTCTCAATCCCTTGAAAAATATCCTTTCAGCTTAATATTATGACACAAACTGATCTATTGTAAATTATGTCATTAACCCCCCCTAGATATTGTCAATCTAGCCATCTACAGTACGAGTGATGGAATTATCAGTCTTTTCCAACTATTGGATCACTTCAGGCATCCACTGCGTGACCTTATCGTCCTTTCAATAGGTTTGAAACTCTTCCAATATTGACAACCGCTCCTGCAGTTCATGCGAAAAGGTTACGAAGAAGATCTCATGCACCTCTGTGAAAATATACTTATTCTTCCACTCTTTAACAGATAGTTTCTTACTTTTTTTTTCTTTAATGGAAAATTCCTGAATCTATTTTTCAAACCAATCCTCGAGTTCAGGTTTTAATGGTTGCCACTGACCTTTCCACATCACCCAACCTCTCTCAATATAATCCTGGTCCCAGCAACAGAACCATTTGTTGGCTTAAGGGGTCTTGACCCAGGTTCAAAGTTGAGGTTAACCAACAAAACCCTCTTACTACTGGTGCTTTCGGCAGTGACCCGCTTTCTTAAGTCAAAGTCTCACTTGAAGCAGTATGGGGGGGTATTGGAACTAGGTTTCCACACCCTGAGAGAGAATTAAATTATGTGGGTGCCTTAATGGACCTACGCAATAGAGCCTTCACCAGGAAACCCTTAACAGACACATTTAGGCTAATTACATAGAATATCTTATGTGCAGGCTAACAAAGTTCCTGTTCCACGTAATAAACCTTAACACATCATATAAATCCTAGTTATACTAGATCCATTCAATACTCATTCATATAAAGTCACAGATAGTTGCGCAACCGATCTAAATATAGATAACACAGCAACCGAAAAGAATATGCAGAAATGATCATACAATAAGTCTCAGATGAATTTGAAGCTCAAATATCATTCAAAACAACTTATTTATTCATTTGAAAAGTGGATATTCCTTACAACATCTTTAATCCAGTGCACACATCCAGCAGGGTCTGCACATAGTACGACTTAGGGTCTCCATGCACACAGGCAGCAGGAACCTTCTACCTAGACAAGTTACGCAAAATCTCAAGACACAACCAGATCACTTACATCCATCATCAGATATATCCCATATAGACTTGATCTAGACTCCTATTTATACCTTTAGCCTGTGCTTTACTAATGTCCGTAAACTATGGTTTGTAGGCCCTAGTTCTATCCTTTAACCCATTACAACTCAGGAGGGGCTTTGATCCGGCCCAAAGCTTCTTGAATTGTGTTGTGCAGGACTAAAATTACAAAATATTTACAAAATCATATCAAAAGTGTATCAATATCTGGTCCTATTGGACCCTACTCCAACAGCGGATTCGAATCGAGGCACGTCTCCAAAGTACTCATTTTCAACTCAGTGTCATAAGGCTAAGGGCTCAACTCTCTCCTTCAAAGCTTTTGACAATCTTCAAACCTCTCTCTACTATGCTCCTGTATATATTTTCTAACTAGCAGAGGCATTGGAGGATGATGAATTTATAGAGATGGAGGATGGGACATGGATCCACTTATGATGGGAAAATGGCTTATATTTTTGGGAGTTTCCTCTTTTGTAGGAACAAGAGGCCCAATGGAGGAAGCTCGGTCATATACCGACCAAAAAACATCTAGATATCCACCCTCAAAGCTTCTAGGCCATGAAGCTTCATTTCCTTATTTAAAAAATATTCTATAAGTGGGTTGGCACAGGTGTGATGTCCATACTAGCGCCGATCGGCATTGCTCACAAGATTAGGATGGGTCATCAGCGCTAGTGAGAGGGTTTCCCTACTCCAAAAATATGGGTTTTTAAGGAGCTACTCCAAGAATGATCAACGGAGAGTTTTGTCTTCAGATTGTAAGGGATGAAATGGCATATTTTCATGATGGAAAAGGTACACAGGGGTCACTTTTAGGGTCCTCCAAGATTCAGGAACAAGGAGTACAGGGATAATGACAAAATGCTGCTGCGTAACACCGTTGCTATGAAATTAGCGCAGGTGTTGCATATGCTGCAGGTGCCCATGGATGTGTCTGTACACTTGGAATATGAAGCTTTGATATGTGTCTCTTTGTGGGATGATGGGTTGTTGTGTCACTACAATGTTATTTTATTATTTTTAGATCTCATTTACATGTTATCTCTTTCATTTTAGATCTTATTAGACACTGTGGAGGATAGGCCTCAAGGATAGGCCTCAAGTTAAAGTCTGGGATCTCAACTCCAGTGATTAAATCTAAGGTTTTTTTTGATATGTATGCTTTGTGGGCTGTTGTTGGGAGGTTGCTAGTTGTCCATCAAAAATTTCCTTAGAAAACAAAAAATTTTGTAGAAAATTCGGCATATGTTACTGGATGACATTGCGCTCTCTCATTCCTATAGAAAGAGTAGTTGTGAATTTATGTTATCTTAATGTTGCTAAATAAATGCATGTTTTCCATCTGAGGTCACTTGCAAGAGACAATATTTGGAAATGCACATGAAGTGGCTTATGCTAGCTAGAATCTTCCTAATGCGGATTACTTTGTTGACTGCCACTACTCATGACCCAATGATAATCTCTGGTTACTTGATGATACAAATTATGGTTCTCCAGGATATTTTCCAAGAGATTACAATGGAAGTAATGGCCAAGGCCAACCTAGGGCAGGTATAATTGGCCCTATTGGTGTAGCTCTTGATGGTGGTCATACGTGTTGTGAGATCTATTTTGGTCACCATTCAACATGATAGGAAATCTTGTTCTTGAACAAAATATATTTGTCTGGACTGGTGGGGAGGATGGTCGTTTATGTTTTTTGTCAAAGGGTGATATTTATGCAAAGAATAAAACATGAATATCAACTGGATTAATTATGAAGACATTGAAAAATTCAAAGCATCACAAACATCAACCAAGATTAAATAGCTATATAGCTAACTATTTTAAAAAAATTATGACCCAATGGTTTCATGTGAATCATGATTTGGATTCCCCAAAATTGAATTATTTTACAAGAGATTAATTGTATTGTTGATATAGTTATTTTTGGAGATAACTATGGGAAAGAGATTCATTGAGAGGACTTGGTTAGAGTGTATTTATATTGTGCATTTCCATAGAATAACAATCAAATATGGAAGAAATTTGATATTGCAGAATATTACAAGTACCATGGAACAAGTTTTTTGATTCATACTTCAATAGGGGCGCAAGATATACTCCTCAAAAATAGAATAAAAGAACCACTCATTGAATAGGTGGTAGAGTTTTATTTATTTATTGGGAAGTTGAGGGAGTACATATTTATAGATGTCACATTAATTTTTCATTTTAGAAATTTTTTTCACGATTCAAGTAGAGGCTTAACTTTGTAGAGAATAAATAAGTCAGCTGAATATTATAGACACGTTTGCATTTGGAGAAAGACTTGTAATGTGTAATTTTAAAGACTGAATTTTCGGAACACTAATTGGAAGATTCCTATTTCAACTTATGGTAGATTGTTTTATTTTGTGAGTGTTATCTTTTGTAATTCTCATAATCTATTCATCTAGTAATTTTAAAATTAAATGAGACACCAAAGAGGTTAAGTTGAGGATCAACTTCCTTAATTCTCTTGGAAATGTTATAAATGACATTACGATTATAATATAAACAAGTTGTTTATATTATTCCTCTACACTCATAGATTATTGCCCTGATTTCATATAATTAAGATTTTTTTTTTTTTTTTGAGCCTTTAGAATGCTATTCTACATACTTTCTTTCTATGCTATATAGTTGATATATTTAGGTTGAGCGTAAGGTTTTCTATTATTTTCTTGTAGTCTTATTTCCATAATTTTCAATTTATCGTTATATGTGAGGGTTGAGAGCATGTATTTTGGTTAAACTTCAGGGGAATTGTTCTTCATATTTAAAGCAACAATTTTAACCCTTAGTAACCATTTTTCAAAAACCCCTCATCCTAATTCCTTAATGTAGTTTCCCAACCATAAAATGGCTACAAGGGACAAAAGGCACCTCATTATACTTCAAATGATGTAATAATATTTTGTTGTTAATGGAAAATTTTGTGAACAACTAATTGAATAGGTGGAGCACCTACACTAACCATGATGCCTGAGTGGGAATTGTGGGAACTATTTCCTGCTAAAATAACACTTGACAAAAATTATTTTTTCTAAGTTGAATTAAAACTCATTCATTTACAACTTTCAAGAAATTAGTTGATAAGGGAAAGGTAGTTGAATAAATAACTCCCATTATTATGGGAGTAGTTGAAAATAATACATAAATAGTCCTTTTCAAGTATGGGCAATTACCCACCTTGAAATTACTACTTTGACCCATGAAATCCCATGCTTAAAGCCAATAAAACACACTCAAGGCATGAGTAGTAGGAAAGGGAACCACACAAATGGATTTCAGGTTGAAATATGAGTGGAAAATGTGTGGAAAAATGTTTTTTTGGGTTTCAAAAAAATAAGGGTTTATTTAATATGATTTTGGACTAAGAAATCAAGAAAAAGTGTCCTTAACTCAAGCTATAAAAGAGAATTGTGTTTTTTTGTGTTTAGTTAGGCAAACACATAGGCACTAAGAGGGGAGAGCTGAGGGTTTGATGGGAAAATAAACAATTCCCTTGTGTTGTGCAAACCAACTGAGGATAAACCTATGGCCCGAGAAATCTTTAGACTTAAAGGGTTGAAGGACTAACAATGTTGATTTTTTTGTTAAGAAGGAGAATGCCTTTCATTTTCCCTGCTTTTTTTTTTAGTGATATAGTATCCTCTGATGAAATCATGGTTTGACTAGTGTGTGGTCTGTTATCACTCCACCAGATTCCCAAGGCTGAGGAAGGAATCCCAATAGAGAAAACCACAAACCAAGCTTTTGAGTTGATAGCTAGCCCTATCAAGTCGGAGAGGGCTCTCTCCAAAAGGGTCAAAGCCAAAAGGGTTGGATAAATTAGGGGTTTAGGCTAGGTATGAGTAAAGGGTTTTTTTTTTAAATGATTTGGTCAAGGAAATCACTAATGAAATAATAAGGTCAAGGAAAACTAGGTCAGCATAAATGAATGAGGGTCGCAGGGATCAATGGGGTAGGGTAGGTACAATGAAAATCACTTGAAGGAAATTGTTATGGAATGGTTTTGAAACTGTAAGAAGGCTAAGAAAAGCATAGGAGATGTATTTTTCTCAGAATGAAGAAGATGAGAAAAATATGATCAACTACCCAAAACAGAGCATGTGCAAGCATGTATTCTGAATTTCAAACTTGTAAAAGATCATAACATAGACATGAAAGTGATGTGAAAAATACATTTAAACATATGTTACTGAAGAAGAAACAATGATAGACATTCAATACCACAAGTATCCCAAAAATGTAGCTGCAACTCCTTTTTATAAATGGCTAGACTAAGTACAAAGTTTCCTTGATCAACTATCAATCATCACAATGATTCCAAAATCCAACCTGTATTACCTTGGATTTCTGCAATTTATAAACAAATTTACAAAATCTGAAGTAAATCTCAGATCCAGAATTATTTCTAATATCAAAGCTAATTCATAACCTCTAGGAACATAAAACTATTTATTTTTTTAAAATACATTGAACTGCTTGCCCAAGTCTTCGAATTCATGATCTGGAATAATTTGGAGAAACCTCCCTTGCTGTAATGTTCCACAATCGGGACAGCTCATGAATCATACAGTGGAAAAATGCATTTCCAGAAAAAAAATGCAATAAAACAGTGAAATGGACTCTTGGATCCCATACATTAGGAAATATACAACTTAAATCCAAGAATAGAGCTAAAACAAAGCAAACTAGGTGGGTTAAATAGATCTCCCACACCTAGGATTGCCAAAAAGTGCTAAAACCCCAAAACTGCAAAATACCAGAGTTGCTACTTGATGGAATGCATATTCTAAGAGAGGGTTTACACTCATAGATGAAGGAAACAATTATATCTACTCATATATTTATTAAAATTTTAAATAACAAAAGATCTAATCTCCTTATACAAAATACAAATAAACCGACAAGGGTTTCTTGTAAAACACTCTACATATAAAATGGGAAATCCAGTAATTTATTGAATAACCACTGCAACAATGAAGTACATGAGTGTAGAAGGCTGAAATATGTCTGATATTCTGTATATCCCTCAAGGGCTTCCTCCCATGAAAGGATGAACCTCTTAATCACAAGGAAACTCAACAATGGAGCCACCAAACCATGCAATAAACACTGCCTCCAAAATAACGCACTCCCTAGTAGAAAAAATGCTGGGAGAGTATGGGAAATGTGTGGTCTGATATCATAGATCTGAAATAAGTCATGGAGCTCTCCAAATAGGCCTCTAAAGTGAGGAAATATTCCTCCAATGAGAAACTAGCTTAGAGACCGGGATTCCAATCCCTTCCACTGTTGCACCCAGCAACACTGCACAATATTTGGCAAAGATGTGTGGAAGAAGATGAATGAAGCTTGGCCTAAAAGCCTGATGTGGAATGATGAATGAAAAATCTCCCAATGAGGCTCCTCAAGGAGAGATATGGGATTCCAGCTCAGGAACACCCAGTGCTAAACAACACTGAAACTTTGCTAAGCAGCAAAGCAGAAACAAGTCTTGGCAGACAAGAATAAGAAAATAAGACCTGAAGAATAATGTTTCCATCCTCTTCCTTATATAAGACATGAGTTTTCTTGCCCTTTTCCCCACTCAATTAGGTTAGTTCTAACACAAGTTACATCTCCCTCCAAAATATCATTATTCATCCTTGGATTCCTCCTCCACTAAAACTGCGATGCTGACTTAGTCAAAGTAGCTTGATCTTAACCCTGTTCACACATGGAGGTGTTTTATTGAGCTATAAAGAGTGTCTCCTTTCACACTTGGAGTGTTTTTTTCCTCCTTTAGGGACTTATGGGCTTTTCTACCCATTTATTTACCAGCTAGAGCTGCTACTAACTCTAATGTTCCATTTAGCTTGGAGGCTAAGATTTTGGAACATTACAGTCCTCCCTTCCAAAATATTTTCTTGTCCTAAAGAAAATGTATAAGGAGAGAAAAATGTATCCCCTCCTCCTCATGTGGCTTCCCATCAATAGCCTCCATCACTGCATCAAAAGAATCTGCAAATAAACTATCATCCAATGCTTCCTCCCAAGTGTGAAAAACCAAAGTGTCTGCATCCATCAAAGGTGGAAAGTGTGAATGGAAACCTGCTTGCTGTCTCATGACCTCCACAAATTAGGAGTGATGATTATCATGGTGAATGAGCGCCTCCCTCACCCATGCTATCTTCCAAATGAAGTGAGTTACCCTCCAACATGGTAACTCAGTGAAAGTCTCCTCCACCTTGTGCTCCTAAAATGTAGGTGGGCTGAATAAATGTACATGATAGGAAAGAGGGCCTATCCCACGCTATCCTCCTCTCCACTCATGATGAGTGTAGAGGGCATGCTGATCTTGGGTTGAAACATGATTTCCCTCCAATGGCAAGAAGAAGATTGAGCCTCCAATGACTCTTCCTCCAAAATCATGAGACATGCCAACCCAAACCATTCCATTCAAGATGAATGGCACATCATCACCACATGGAATCCAAATCAGAAAATGGCTGAAGGTTATGTACAATTTTGGATGATACATATGGTCTCTCTGGTGGACACAGTGCAGTTCTTTAAACTACTGATGTAGAGCATCAAGTGGCAAGTTGTCCTCCCAAGAATTTGTAGCTATGCATGTTAGCTCATCTACTAGGAAGTTGTAAACTAAAATATACACCAGAAGTGCATAATCAAAGCAATTCAACACTTTCCCAAAGTCATGTAAAGATGGGTCATAAATATCACAAGATTTGGCCCTAAAGTGACCATGAAACCCATAAATAATCTTGCTCTCATGTGGAGCAATGCACTGTTTACATATGGTGAAAAAGTACAAATACTCAATAGAGTAATCAACATGCACACCAATGTCTTTCTTACCATGCATCGTGTGGGAGCTGAAAGTGAGGTCCATGTATGAGTTCCCCCATGTGGATCCCCTCATAAAAATCTGCAAGAAGAAGGGATACATATACTCCTTGGAACACTCCATCAATAAGAATACACTCCCATGTGACAGTGCTGTAGGCCTTAAGAATAAGGCTCCATGACTCCTCCATTTGACATTCCAAATGCCAAAGCCATCCACCATCATGCTGCTATGTGAGAAGATCTTCTTCTGACATGGAAGTCTCTCATGATCCTCCAATACTGAAGGGTAGCCTCCTTGCACCATGAATGTGCCTTTATTCTCTTCATAAATATCATGAAAGGTATGGGAATAATTTTTCCCATACTCTCCCAAGTGCAACCATAGCAACAAAAACTTGTGTTGCTGCCTCATCTCTCCCTCATACAAGCCATAGAGTAAGATCATGAAGGTCAACTTATATGATGTCCCATACCAACAAGTCTTCTGTTGCTCTATCATATGGGTGCCATGCCATCCAATTGGTTTTTCTCTCTGTACAAAGCTTCCCTTTAACAAAAACACATCAGCAATACATGGAAGCAAGGTACAATAAAAAAAAGCTGTCAAATGACAACCGGAGAGTGAATCATGGTTCCTCTCATGGAACCAGAGCAGTGCATTCTTTGCCTGCATCATAATAATAAATGACAAGTGCTTTGTCAGCCACTTGTTTGCTGCCACAATCATCTCATAAGATGAAAACATGAAGTTACAATATGGTGTCAATGGTGCACACCAAGAAACATGTGGCTTCCCCCACAACTCATCAAAAGGATAGCCAAGATCAATGCTAGAAGTAGCTGCAAGTACATCATTATAAAATATGAAAGAAGAAGAAATTCTTCTTGATACATCATGCTGCTCAAATAAGGAAAATAAGTACAATAAGAAATGTGAAATTATACCTCCTCCATCATGTACTTGAGGTCTTGAGCTGAAATGGCTCAACTGAACATGCTCCCTCACTCCCAATGAGTAGGAAGGTGGTTGTGACATCATATCTATCACCATCCGAGCTATGCATCTCTCCATATGCCGAAATATGTCATGCTAAATGCCCTCCCAAGTGAGCTCCTTCATCAAATGGAAATATGCATCAAAGTGCTTAGAGGAGAAGTCCTCATGTGCTGCATGTAGCAGCTTCTCCTTGAGACTAGAAGATCTAGTCAAGAAGATCCTGCCATAGGAATAGATGACCCCATCATCCACCATGTATCTGTCATCTCCATCCAGGTCATCATGAATCATGCATGCACCAAGATTCTTGGAGTACTCTACCAAGAGCTAAGATCTCCAATAACGATCAATCCTCCCTAGTGACAGCGCTGGTGATCTGGCATGTGTAGCTCTCCTTATGTTGCTTCCTACTACTTTGACATCCCCCATGCCAAATTATTCCTCCAAACTCTTCACCTCTCCAAAATCCAAGAGTGGTGAACCCAAAGACAAGATATGTCTCATCAGCTGTAGATCTAGCGGCCTCCCTGGTGGAATGCCTCTATGTAATGAGACATCAATGTCTAGAGTAGACTGTACATATGATTTGGAAACCTTTCTCTTGCCCTTACAGTGTAAATCATTCTGCCTCTTCCTTGCATTAGCTTTCTGAAATAGAGAAGGGTGTGTGCACCTCATCAACTGATGCTGCTCTTCCTCCCTACCTCCTCTTTCCAGTTGCAATGATGCACAATCATGCTACTCACTGATTGTGCTTGCACCTCCATATATGAGATCCTGGGGAACTCCTTATAAAGATACAAGAATCCCTCCTGTTGGAGCACGTGCTCCTCCTCCCTCTGCATGAGGCACTGGATGTGCTCTAGATGTGACAGCGTTGTTGCCCTCTTCTTCTTCATCAATGTGTGTAGGCAACATCTCAATAGTTGGATTCTCTTGTGAAAAAGAGATCCCCATGCCCTCTTGTTCAAGATTATGAACTGGAGGTCTTGCTTCTGGAAATGTGTAATGTAAGATATCAGCTCCTCCCATGGTTTTCTAAAATGGAGTTTCCTCCATCACATGCAAGGGTTTTGTTTTCTCAAGTTTTCCTTGCTCATGTGTCTCAGGAAGTTTTTCACCAAACCTCTCCATAAATGTTTTTATGAATCTTGCATAAGAGAAAGTGTTGGCATTATTTAAAGAAAAAGACTCAAAAAACCACCATGCATGAGCCTTACCTCTGAAATGCAGCGTTGCAACTCTAATGGCTTCATCTCCGGAAATATGGTGCAGTTGCAAATAGGAGTCTAGCTCCTTCATCCAAGCTCCAGCTGAACATGTAGGTGATCCGGAAAAAGTAGATAGAAGAAATATATCTGCATCCTACTGCTTGCTCTTCTCCACCTGGATCTTGCAAAACTCCTGGAAATCAGTATGATCTCTAAACCTCTCAGTTTGAGATTCATACTCCGGCAACAAATCACTAAGAGTTCTCCTCTTAGGCATCTTTCCTCCTCCCATCCATCTCAAGATAGCTTTGGGCACTTGACTGCATTGTGCATCATGGAGTGAAGCTACATGCTCACACTCACCATGTTCAAATCTAGATTTATCTCTAGATTCAACCTCCTTTGGAGATCCCATCTCCAATCTCATCTTCTTCAGCTCTCCTGGAAAGCTCTTCATAGATTTTGGAAGTAGCTTTGTAAGCTTGTCTTCCTTCCTTCCTGCACATACTAAATCTTTCTGTCTTTTATCCATATCTCCTTCTTTTGATAGCTGGATCTCATAGGCTAAGCCAGAGATAATGCTCTGATACCACTGTAATTTTCCACAATCGGGATAGCTCATGAATCATGAAGTGAAATAACGCATTTCTAGAAACAAATGTAATAAAATAGTGAAATGGACTCTTAGATCCCATATATTAGGAAATATTCAACTTAAATCCAAGAATAGAGTTGAAACAAAGCAAACTAGGTGGGTTAAACATATCTCCCACACCTAGGATTGCCAAAAAATGCTAAAACCCCAAAACTGCAAAATACCGAATTTGTTGCTTAATGGAATGCATAGTATAAGAGAGGTTTTACACTCATAGATGAAGGAAACAATTATATCTACTCATATATTTATTAAAACGTTGAAGAACAAAAGAGCTAATCTCCTTATACAAAATACAAAGAAACCGGCAATGGTTTCTTATCAAACACCTTGCATATAAAATGGGAACTCCAGTAATTTACTGAATAACCACTAAAACACTAAAGTACATGAGTGTAGAAGGCTGAAAAATGTCTTATCTTCTGTAGATCCATCAAGGGATTCCTTCCATGAAAGGATGAACTTCTCAATCACAAGGAAACTCAACAACAGAGGCACCAAACCATGCAATAAACAATGCCTCCAAAATAACGCACTCCCTACCAGTAACAATGTTGGGAGTGTATGGGAAATGTGCAGTCTGATACCAAAAATCTGAAATAAGTCCTAGAGCTCTCCAAACAGATCTCTCAAGTGAAGGAAAGATTCCTCCAATGAGAAACTAGCTCAGAGACTGGGATTCTAATGCCTTCCACTGTTGCACCCAACAACACTCCACAATCTCCGGCAAAGCTGTGCGGATGAAGATGGCTAAAGATTGGCCTGAAAACCTAATGTGGAATGATGAATACAAACTCTCCCAATGAGGCTCATCAAGGAGAGAGGTGGGATTCCCTCTCGTGAACACCCAGTGTTAAACAACACTGGAACTTTGCTAAGTAGCAAAGAAACAAGAAGTCTTGGCAGACAAGAATAAGAAACTAAGATATGAAGAATAATGTTTCCATCCTCTTCCTTATATAAGACATGATTTTTCTTGCCCTTGGCCCCACTCAATTGGATTACTTCTAAGCCAAGTTACATCTCCCTCCAAAATTGCGTTATTCATCCTTGGATTCCTCCTCCACTAAAGTTGCGCTGTTGACTTCGTCAAAGAAGCTTGATATTAACCGTGTTCACACATGGAGGTGTTTTATTGAGCTAGAAAGAGTGCCTCCTTTCACATTATTAGCCATCTATAAATTTTTCATATACTATGATGGCTAAAATAGGTCTATTAGTCTTCAAGAAAAAAAATTCATGCAAAATATGTGACTTCTTGAAGCCTTGTTGTGTCCATTTGTCCAAAGGATCCATATCACGAATGTCTTCACAAAGCCCTGCTGTTGTCTTGAAGAAAAATGCTATGAAGCCCAAATCCATTCATATTTTCCTATTAAAATCCCTCCACCTCCTTCAAAATCCCCTTTAAAACCATATGAATCCCTTTCATTTGGTTTTAAAACCTTTCTTTTACTCTATCAGAACCTTTAAAAACCTTCAAAAAACACCATTTCGACCTATTTTCTGCTCATTTTAACCTTTAGGCCTTAAGCACATTTCGCTTAAGCCCCAACCCCCCTTTTCACCATAAGACTGGCTCCGCGACCGAGTGCTAAAGCCCATCAGCAGTCGCACTTTGGCGATTCCAAGTTCGTACTTCTATTTTCGGTTTTCATGGATCGCCGATCTTTTGAAGAGATCAGGACCATCCATTCTACAAGATCTGACGGCCATCACACTCCGTGCTCCATTGCAATCGCCCCACTGATGTGATCCCCTGAGTAAATCTCTGTCGTTGATCTAATATAGATCCAACGATCCGCGCTCCATCACATCAGTGAAGTTCCCCGTTTCCTCTTTCCCTTTGCATTTTCTTCTACCGTTGGTCGATGCCCTGCTTTAATCTCCACCATAGATCTAATCTAGATCAGACGATCTGCGCTCCATCGCATCGGCGCATCGCCCTTTTCCTCACTCCCACTTCCATCCTCCGCTGATGAAATCTCCACCGTCACTCGATCGGAGGGTCTGCGCTCATTGGCCATCGCATTTTCCTCCTTCCTGGACCCTCTTCTCTACTAATTTCTGATCCACCGAGTTAATCTCAGCCATATGTTTCCCCAATCTGATGGCCCACATTCTCCTCCATGTCCAACCCGCCCTTTTCATTCTCCTTCATTGTTTAATCCTAGTCATTGATCTCTCCCAGATCTAACGACCCTCGCTTCATCGCAGCTTCGCCATCTCCCTATCCATATGTTCATATTCCATTTCCCCACTATTAATCCCGACCATTGATCCTCCTGATCCAACGGATGGCGCTCAATCGCAATATCACTAACCCCTCTTTCACCATCTTTAATCCCCGATCCTCCGAGTTAATCTCTGCCATCCATCTCACAGATCTGACGGCTCGCATTGATTCCCCTTCTTTTCACCCACAGGCACTTTCAACACACAGATTAACTTTTTGAGTGCCCCCACGGTTGACTCTTTTGACCACAGAAGATCTTCATCCAACGAATGAGATTTACTGCGGAGGCACCCAGTCTGCAAACCTGTCCATACCCTCAAGTGCCCCTGCTATGTGTATTTCTTCCAATATCCCATATAATCCCACCGGTCCTGCCTGACCACGCTGGGGCCTTTCACCATGTTTCCTCGTGATCTCCACCATTGATCTGCCTCCCCCCAAGATCCAATGGTCCATAGGCATTTTCGCGCCCGTTCTTCCATAGCTGTCCAAAACCCATTTTCAACGTGAAATAGGCATTTTTCAAGGGACATGTGTCACCTACCCACCTGTGTCGCATTCCCCTAGCCCAATACCACTTACCTCTTCAGGCCCGCATGAATATCATCCCCGGTATTCCCAAAACTACCATCCTTTTTTTCGCGCCCGAAACCTCATTCAAACCCTGGTTTCAGGTTTCCGCCATTAAAGCTCATCTCCGCTGCATTCACCCTTCTCCTCACTTCTCCTTCACCCATGCTCGAGCCTTCTGAAGAATTCAAGCCAAAAATGTAGGATTTCTTAATGTTTCTCATTGTATGCAGGTTTTAAATGGTGGTTTAATATTGTAGGCCCTCCTCCAACCAAGTATCAGTAGCAGGAATCAAGGATGACGATCTTTGGGTTCCAGACATGCAAAAAGGGATACTCAGGGTTTATTATTACTTTTTATCAATGTCTCATGAACACTGGTGAATAGAAAAACCATCAGTGCGAGTAAAAGCCACCTGTACATAAAGGAAAACAAAGAAGATCAGTGAAAGATAGAGGTTAAAGCATAAATCCGAAGATCAAAAGCTTAACCCGCATATTGAAGACAAAGACACAGTTAAAGCAAAGGATGATTAAAAAGGGCCTTAAAGCAGTATCAGAGGGCCCGATCAAATTTTAAAGCCTAAACACACAGATCAGCAGAGAAGCCTTGAAATGTTAGATCATCAGGGCAATTAAATTTCCAAAGATCAAGAAAAGGACACCCATAGTCTACTTCACCTTTCAAAGACACTGACAGCCATCCTGATGACAGAACCTCATTAAAACTATCAAAATAGTTATTGCACAGTCATGGGAGGCCTTAGGACCGAAATATGATAATTCCTTGTTTCAGAAGTCAAACAGAGTACTTCAGCCACAGTTATCTTCAAAGGATACACTTCAGAGTTATTACTAGCCTACCAGATATGCCTCAAAGATAAGAAAAACCACTAAAATGGTACAATCAGTTAATGCTATGGTCATTAAGCAGAATTGGTATTCGAATACCTCTCCCCCTCCATCTTAACTAATATTTATGATTTTTCCTTCAACACTCTTCCTCTCTCACCTATATGTATTCACAGAAAACTCATTGTAATGGTTGAAAATTGGTTAATTGTTGAACTGTTATTGAGTAAGAGTTACTGAGTAGTTGTAATATAGTAGGCTGGGAAGAGAAGTATCAGACTATAAAAGATATTGGACTCAAAGTATGTAACTGGTCTTAGACATGAAATAGACAAGAAGATTCACTGGATCCTGATCTAAATCATTGGTGATGTTATTCTTACTGTAATTGTTATTCTCCTTATGTTTCCACTGTGTTCATATTCTCTGATAAAGAGAAGTAATATATAGACTAGGATTTACTTCTAAAGTACCCTAATTCTAACTGATAAGCTTTATCTTTATGTTTTCTCCTAAATGTGTGTTTGAGAATGAATCAATCGAGTATAACTAGTTAAAGATGTTGGTAAGCCCATGTATTGCTGAGTAGAACTTGAGATGTTGTTCTTGAATGATATTTTCACTGCATGCTAAGTAGAGTCCTAATCAAGGGATTTTATGGTTAGCCCTGTCCCTTGTTTAGTCTTAAACAGTTGTTTTGAAGATTTACCTTAAGAGTATGCCGAAAGCAGGATAGGTTAAAAGTCCTTACCTAATCTTAGGCTAGTTTTTATGTTTATCTTAAATGTTTTCCCTTGAGATTATGTCGAAAGCATGATAGGTTAAAAATCCTTACTTGATCTTAGGCTTCCCTTTGTTCTCTTACATGTTTGCTTCTTTCACCACACTTCCTAATGTTCCATACCACCAACTCAACTTAAAAGATCTTCTGATGTAGATGACTTTCCCTATGGAAAACCTTGGATAGTTGATGTGCAAGTAAACCCTTTTATGACTCCATAGCCCAATGGCTTAGCACTGTTTTTGACCTATCTTCCCATGCTGAAACATCCTTCCACTTATTTCCTTCTTCACTTCACATGACCTTCTCAGTTGATGATTCCCAACCAAAAGAAAAAAAATCCCTTGTACTTCATAATTAGCCTAATATCATATCATAAACCTTAAAGGATATCATTCTAAACACATATAGACAGATCCCTCTCTGAATCCAGGAGGGCTAGATGCTAGGATTCCAAAGTGGTTCTGATGTTTCCTTGTCATTTGGTATGCCAATTTTCCAAATCACAGGACCCCAACATAATGGCGACTCCACTGGGGAACTTCTGAGTGAATTAAATCTTATATATCCTAAGGCCTCAAAAGACCCACAAACCTCCTTAGATTGGTATTCAATTGCTGATGGTGGACAACAACTCATCTTAAAAATTTTTGAAATCCTCCACCTGGCGACTCCACAACTCCCAAAAGACCAAAGGAATCCACTGATAGAAGACTTTGAACTAGTTGAATAGACAGAATGACCTCTCTTCTGATTTACAAACATGATTCCAAGGATACAACGAAGATATGCCCCAATGAGTAGAGATCATATCCCTAGATTCCCACACAAAATACTTGAAATAAATTGGTTAAAAAACCTACCTATCTTTCAAGATGAAAATGTTGATGACCCCTTGTTACATCTCATCAGGTTTCATATACATGTATGGAGGTTAAAAGTTGAATGACATGAGGACTGTATTATGAAATTGTTCATGGCAACATTAGAAGGTAAGGCAAGGGATTGGTATGAATGGTTAGAACCTAAGAGGTTGTTTTCTTAAAAGACATGCACCAAGTATTTTATGAAGAATATAAAGAAAACCCTTCATCTTTATCAAGGACTATAAACTGTTGTGATCAATCTCAAAACATCATACAATACTTGTTAGATATTGATGAGGATTTGGTTAATATGCATCCCGGGGATCTCTTAGCAGCCATTCATGAATTTCATACCCAAGACAACTATCACAAGAGCCTAGATGAATCATTTGAGGAAGAGATTAACCAAGAAATAAAATAAATCCCTCAAGATATCCCTGCAAGCACAAATAATGATTCATCATCCCTTTTAGCTGAGGCTCAAGAAGACATCCAGCCTCAAATTCAGTCTTCACAAGAGATAGAGAACTGTTGTACTTCTGCTCAAAGAAACACAGAAACATCTCCTCCTTTGACAGAAGAAGAAATTGATAAGATTCTCAATAAATAGCCAACCTTTGAAATTTTTTATAAAACAAAAACTCTTGCCCATTCACCTAGGGAACTTTGTTGTAAAAATTTAGAAATTTCCCTTGTAGATCAGAATAAAGAAAGACCTGCTGATAATCCAGTATGTTTGATTGGTGACATTACTTACATTAATTATTTTCCTAGTTTTGATTTGTCTAATGATGATGTTCTCCAAACAGAATTTGATCTTGCAGGACCATCATTATTATATTTATGGGAGGAATATCAGTTCCACCAACTCCGAGAAAGTAATGAGCCAAAGCAGGCTATTTACAATACTGTTGAAGGAAGCTTTGAAAATATAGAAGAGGGCGAAGAATCTATGAATATTTTCTCTACTTCATTACAACTCATCAGTAACAGTTTTCATATGATTAGGAATCAACAGTCTTTCAGCTCAAAGGTTGAGGAGGAAAACAATGAAGAACCTCTTGAGCCGGTTGAAATTAAAGAACTTTCTCCTGAAAGGGTTGAGGTAATCAAAGAGAACCCTGCTCAAGAATATAGTGACCTCTTCACCAAGCTCAGTCCACTGAATAAAAATACCCTGGGACTACAAGAGGACATCACTGCCTATGATGAGTCCTCCAGTTCAGATCACAGTGAAGACGAGGAAGATTTTCTTTCTCAAAAGAATCTTTTTCTTGATCCAGTGGAAGAAAAAATGATCCTGGTTGAAACTTACCTGTCTAATACTCCCAACCAGGTATTATTTCAAGACCCCTTCACTCATTATTTGAAGACTTTTGAAGAAGGGATATAGATTGTTAGGAGAAGTGTATCACCAAATGCAACAAAAAATTTTAGCACTGCTGCCAAAAAACAAGTGAGATGGGAGTGGCCCTATCTATCCTGCCTGCTCAAAGAGATGAGCAAAGACCAGTCATGGAACCATCTGATTGACTGGATGTATTGGAAAAGAGATTTTGTTAGCTAAACATGTAAATATTTCAGAGTTATATTAGGGTAGGTAGGAATGTCATTAAAGCTCAGTCTGTGAACATTTAGTTAGTTTTTTGTTTTTTCTTTGAAAGAAAAAAAAATACAAAAACAATAGAAAGAGAGAAAAGAGGGTAGATATGAAACAAGAAAGGTACATCCCCATACCAAAAAAGAAAGAAATATCTTTTGAAAACACTTATATAGAGAGATCCCTCTCTGAATCTAGGAGGGCTAGATCCTAGGATTCCAAAGTGGTTCTAATGTTGCCTTGTCATTCGGTATGCCAATTTGCGAAATCACAAGACCCCAACACACACTTGAAGTGTTTTTATCCTCCTTAGGAGACTTATAGGCTTTTCTACCCATTTATTTACTGGCTAGAGCTGCTGCTAACTCTAATGTTCCATTTAGCTTGGAGGCTAAAATTTTGGAACATTACACTTGTGGATCTGCACCTTGAGAACAAGGATAAATGTTGATAATATATTTTATTATGCTGATTGTTGAGCTGAATTGACCCTTTTTCCTACACTGTGTTGTTGTTACTGTGTTCTTTGTGGCCTCTATTTTGATCTTCAATTCTATGTTTCAGTAGAGTTTTTAGTTGAAAACTCTTTTCCTTTCTGTAAATAATGTAGAACTACTTTTCCTTTAAAAATAGCAACAATCCCTTTGAGCTGGAGAAAAACCTTCTTTGGATATATTTTCTAAATAAAGGCATTGAGAAAAGCTTAGAAGAGTATAGCAGTGGAATGGTGGATGTATTAAAATATAAGGCAGAGAATAAAATCACAATTGCAAGAGCTGGAGCGGACATAAATGGTCTAAACACATAGTTTTGCAATATGTGAAAAGGCAGGTGACATGGCAGGTAATGGTGGGCCAATCACAAATTGAAAATTAGGCATTTTTGTTCATATGAGAAATAGGGTAAGAATTGTGATTTATGATTTGTGATATCGCAAATCGCAAAGTCAAAGGTTTCACAAATCAGGGTCAAATCTTATCACATATTGGTGTAGGGAGCTTATCGACGATCGCAGATTGCAATTCGAAATGGATAGCAATGAATATTTGGCGGTAATATTTGCAATAAGTGATGGGAGTGATGAGATTGTGAGTAGGTACGGGTCCCACATAATATCACATTGGCTTTTTAGGGTAGTAACATATGAGTTTGTAAAAAAACGTTGCGACGGCCGATATGCGATGAGCGATGGAGGGGGTGGTGACATGGCGATAGGGTCCCACTTAATATCGCATCAGCATTTTAGAGTGGTAACATATGAATATGGTAATGATTCTTTGCGATTATGATATGCGATAAAGGTACAAGGGGTCCTACCAACGGTTTAAGAAACTTTTTGTTATATATATGATATGTAACATATATAACAGTAAGTTTTATATAACACTATTTGTTCGATGGGTGGGCATAGCTTATAACATAAATTCTGAAACTTTATAATAAATGGATTTATAAAGTAATAAGTCCCGAAAGGTTATGTATGTGGGTTTTGGGGGTTAAATGGGATTTTAAATGGGATTTCAAAGCATTAAACTATGGGTTTTAAATATAGTTTAGGCTATATAGTAAATGAAGTTCGAGTTTGGGGTAACAACTTGGATAAGTTAACTAATGAAATGAAATGTTTGTATACTTGGGGAAAAAGGTGAAAATAGTAAAAAATGAAGCGAGGTCAATGATAATGATGGAGATGAGGTGAAAGCAGAGTAAAATAAGGTGGGATAGGTGGGATGCAAATACCAGTGCTAACATCATCTCCAACTGGGAAAGATAGCTCCGAAGGAGGTTTTTAGAACCGCAGACCTCTGGGAACTCGTTGATCAGTGCCTTTTCCATTGGGTAATGGAGGCCAATCTATAAACTTAAACTAATACTGAAAGCAAAAACACACTACAAACTTCAACCCACACTAACACATCATCAAAGCCTTAGGGCCTTCACCTCAGGCTTCAAATCTTGAAGAATTCTGCCAACACATGCTGAAAACTGAAATTGAAAGAAACTTGTTGCTGAAAGTAAAATAAAATAAAACTGAAATGATCCCATCCTACTCTAATCTGTTGCACAATTGTTGATTAGGTGAAATGATCCTTCCGGTGTAACCAATCCAGGAGATCGCTACTTACTGAAACTATGCTCTCACTTTCCTCGAGCAGGCAGAATGATGTACATGTAGGAAACTCATGATAAAAATTGAAACAAAGGCTTATGCTAACAAATGAGACAACATTCATCTTCTCCAATGCTTGCAAAATACTACTGAAGGGACCTTGAAAATCCAACATTACCATGTCTTGTGATCCAACAGCAAAAATACAAGTACTCCCTTCATTCTGAACTGAAAAGAATACTTGGTTGTTGATCGATAGGAAGCCATAGGGAAGTATAACCTTATGCTATCTGAGTTGCAGCTGTAAATTCCTCAACCTTGAGAAATTCTGACTCAATCTTTGGCATATTGTCCCTATTGTTAAGGTCCCATGATTTGGCAGATTGGTATACCAAATGACAGGGTAACATGGAACCAGTCTTTGGAGTCCTAAGACCTAGCCTTCTTGGACTCATAGAGGGATCTCTCTATTGGGTGCAAAGGATGTGTTCTTTTTGCTTTAGGGTTTTGATTTTAGGCTAGTTGTTAAGTGCAGGGTTGTGTTGATTTTTTTGGTTGGGTGAGATGAACTAGTAGAATAGGTGGAGTGAGAGGTTTTTAAATCATTGGGCTATGGAGTCAATGGAAGTCATGGGTGTATCAATAATGAAATAGAGTGCAGTGCAAGGCCAATCTAGCAAGGTTAATGGATTCTTTAAGTTTATGAGTGAAGTGGGATGGACATCAATTTTGTGAATAAGGTAGGGCAAAGGGCAATCAAGAATCCTTTGTCAAATACCTATGAACAAGGAGGTCTTAAATATGATTAGCACAAGATACTAAGCATGAGCTAGGGCAAACCATTTACTCTATGATAATATTTTAAACCAATAAATATCCAAGATAAAGATGTCAGTGAAACATAGAGAGAATAAGAGCTTCTAACTTGAGTAAATTCACCTCTAGACTTTGGGAAAACATACAAGATCACAAATAACTTAATATATGAAGAGGGAAATCCTAAACATCATAAATCAAGATATAGAGAACTTTGAAACAAGTTGGTAGGCATGGAAAAAGAGGAAGATCGAACGAGACCTCTTTGACTTAACCTAGCAAACAATATTCCAAAGAAAGGTTTCAAGATAGAGTTTTGAAAGATTCAAATAAGCAGGGCATACCATGAATCATACTTGTAAACTAGCATACTATCCATACATGAAACAAAAAAAAGTTTAGGTGGACCTAAGGAGAAATCAATAATTCCTTAAGCTAACCAAAAAGAGGAAAACATCAAGGCTATAAAAAACAGGAGGACTGAGGTGCCTCAAAGAGCATGTATTAACCTATACTTTTCTGATTTATAGCAACCAAGAAGGATGAAACATAATGATAACAAGAAAAACATAAAAAATTTAAGAAGACATCACCATTAACCAAGCTAAGGAATCCTGCAAACAAGCTTCTCCATCATCAAGCCAAACAAGCCATTTATCAACTCCACAACACCAATTTCTTCTCCAAGCTCATAAAAACCATGTATTTCTCTCAAAGCTCATCAAATTACAAAAAAATACATAAGGGCCTCATGCTCTATTTATGGAGAAAATGAGGACTAAAACCCTAAATATGGTAGGAAAATATCAAATTCAACCATAAATGTCATTTATGGCCAAGAGACCATGTAAGGCCCAAGGCACATAATATCCTAAGAAATAAATGCCAAAATATCTATTTGCACCTAATTCTAGATTTTTTTGCTTCAAAAAACTCAAAAATATCAATTTTCAATAAATGAGTATGTTTTGTTGACTTTTGGTCCAAAACACACTTAGACAGTTTCTGTGCGTAGTGCCACTTCAGCAGAAAATAGGGTCTTTTGTGACTAAGATTTGGACCCCTTCCCAATGTCGTATTTTGCTCTGGGATGGCTCATTGGAAAGCATGATGAGTCTAATTTCAAGAAATACTTTATTTTCCCTAAATTAGTTCCATTTTCCTGTCCAAAAACCCATTCTCCCAACACTACTCTGTGCATAGCACCTTGCCTAAAAATGAGGCAGAATGGTCAAAAGTTTAGTGTTTTTTGACCTTTTGTTGGGTCAAAACTACTCCAAACATCTGAAATTTTGTGAGAAGACTGCTGATGATGAGAGGAATCCAAAAATGTAAATTTTTCGAGCTGTGGATGCACCAAATGTGTGTGTAGTGCCAAGGGTGTTGCGCACAGAGGCCTCAAAATTTCAAAAAAAAAAAAATTTGTTCAATTTGGCCCAAAATTTGTGGAGAGGTCCCTTAAGAGGTCTTGGACACCTATTGAGAATCCTCAACCAAAATTCCAAGGGTATCATGCATTTTTTCCTCTTTTAGGTTTTTTATCTCTATGAGGGCCTCCTTCAGTTTGGCGCAAGCAAGCTTTGTTTTCTTTTCCTAGTGCTTGGTCATTTTCTTCTGGAGAGAAAGGTCCATTTTCACCTTCTTGAAGTGCTTGTGCTCATTCTTGTAATACTGAATGACCTTTTGTGCCATCTCGAAATCTCTTTCCCACTCCTTAAGCTATGCATCTTTGGTTAAGAGTAGCAATCTGGTGGTCGTCTCCTTGTCCTCATTGTCACTGTCTACATCAATGAATTAAGGTTCTTGAGTAGTCTTCTTGATTCTCTTACTTCTTCTCACCTTTACCTGCTTCTCACCCCTTTATATTTTTCCTTGCCCTTGTCCAATGGTTTGATAACTAGAGAAGAGATGGCCCTTTGCCTTTTTAAGGTAGCAAACATATCCCTCTTCCCCTTGTGGTATGAAAAATAAAAAGGTCTAATTATTTCTACTCTAGGGTCCTTGTCATGAATGTTATCATTTGCTGGAAAGCCTTCTTTCTCACCTTTTGGACTACTGTGTGTAGCCTCCTCTTCCATCTCACCTTCTTTGCTAGGTCTCCCATCACTTTGTACATCATCATCTTGTTCATTAGGAGAGCTGTGAGCTCACTGCTGCCTTGAACATTATCATCATTATCACCCTCCTTGTTGTCTTCAGTGTTGTTACCTTGGTCTTGGATTTGATCATCAAACTTTATATCTGCTTCACTTTGGCCCTATTCATCATTAAAAGGCTGATTTGTGTTCATGACTGCTGTCATGATAGTCATGAGTTTCTCCCTTGCTATCTTGCTCATCACTGACTGTCCTATCAGTGACATTTCCTTGGTCACTGCCTGCTTCTTCAAACTCTGTTTCAGCTTCATCATTTCCTTAGTCTCGATCTTCTATTTCCTCATCATCTTCTTATGTTTGTTCATGTTCATCATCTTCATCCATTTTGTCACTATTTTCACTACAACTGTGCTCATTGTCATGCTCATGCACATTTTTCTCTTAGCTGTCATGTTCACTTTCTTGCTGACTATCATCCTCATTATTTTCTTCACTGTCTTCTTGATATTTATGTTTCTCATTAGCAACACCTTTTTTTTTACTTGGGAGTGATTCATTTGTATCATCACCATCACTATTCTCTGCCAAGTTCTCACTGTCTTTGTCTTCATGATTGCCATGTTCATCTCCCTCCACCTTGTCATCATCATCCTCTTGCTCTTCCTAGTTAAACTCTGTATCTGCCCCATTGTTTTCATTACTTCCATCATCATCTTCTTATTCCTCATTGCTACTGTCACCTCCTTCTTCCTCATTTAAATATGTATCTGCCTCACTATTTTCTTCATCTCCACTGTTATCTACTTGTTCTTCATTGCTACTGCCACCCCCTTTTCCATTATTACCACTATCATAATCTTCACTTGATGCATCAGGGGAAGAAGAAAGAGGTAAATTTCCTTGTGGAGAAGGCATATGTGGAGGTGATGGAGGAGTGCAGGTAAGTGAGTGTGAAGTGGAAGGAAAATTTTGGTGAATGAAGGCTTGGGGATTTGCAAATATATCATGTGAGATGAAAACTTCCCAAGGGATTCCCTGCTGCTCTAGCTGGTGAAAAATTCTTTGCATTTGGTGGGCATAACTTCTTTTCTTGACTACTGAAGCCATCTTGTCAATGCTCTGGTATAGATAGTATGGTAGGTTTAGAAATTTAACCCTATTGAAGTGCATTAACAGCGTTATGTGATATGAATAAATCCTAGGGTACCTCCCCTCACAAGTGAAGTACTTAATGATCTTCCTCATCAGTAGGGCATATCTCTCTAGCAGGTGGTAGAAAGGGAAAACAGTCTTGTAGCCCTGTTGATAACTAGGTTTGAGGAAGGGCTCATAGTAGCTTAAAGCCAATTTCTTCTGTTTGAACCATCTCTAACAAATATATAGTGTTAGAAAATTATATATTATGGAGCAATGCAACACATAAAATATGCAGAAAATAAAAGCACATAAAACAAATAAAACCAGAGAGACACAGATATATGTGGTTCACCCAGTTTGGGCTACGTCCACCCCGAACAGCCAGTCCTTCGTTTCTATTATCTAGCAAAAATTAAGAGACAAAATCTATAGCAGATCTGTTGTAATATCCTTTGTTCTCTCTTACAGTCTCCCGATCTATTTCCCGCTCAGAGAATACACATACAATACACAGCCGCAATACAATACCCTCATAAAAGCGAGGGGTTGCCTTCTAGGGAAAAAACCTTAAACTAAACATAACTTCTACCGTCAGATCATTTGCCTAATGAACGGCCCAGATTGACTAGAAATTGCTATACTTTTACAAGGTAATTTTACATCTATTTTTAGCTTTGGGGGTGCTGCCCTCGAAACCACCCGCTAGGGGGGGACTCCGAAAAGCACTGTCGCCCCCCCTTGGACCCCCCACGACAGCGATTAATTACGAGCGGCGTTGCCGCCCCTTTTAAGGTACAGGGTTCCAATGTTGTGATACAAAGTAAACAAGATAATCAGGCTCCACACCCAACAATCTCCCACTTGGAGACTAATTGTAGCAACTCCACCTCTACTTCATTTGCTGGACAATGACTCCTCTTTGGAATTGGTTGTTCCTCATATTCATCATCATCCTTGAAGACCAATTGAAACTGAGCACATTTTCAGTTTCTCCTTGGTTGCAACTTTTGTTAGCATATCTGCAGGATTTTGGCTAGTGTGTATCTTTTCCAGCTTCAACTCTCCATCTTCCAATACCGACTGTATGAAATGGTACTTGAGATGTATGTGTTTAGTCCTGGAATGAAATGCTGAGTTCTTTGCAAGATGAATGGCACTTTGGCTATCAGCATTTGTATGTGGTGCCCATATCATGCTTCTTACCCAATTCATCCATAAACCTTTGTAACCAAATTATTTTTTTCACTCTAATGACAACATACTCTGCTTCTATTGTTGAAAGTGCAACAACACTTTGGATTTTTGAAACCCAACTGACAGTTGTTCCACCTACAGTAAATACATATCCTATAGTGCTCCTCCTGTTATCTCTGTTACCTGCCATATCTACATCAACATATCCTTGTAGATCAATGTTTGAACCACCAAAGAATAATGCTTGATTTTTGGTACCTCTCAAATATCTGAGAATCCATTTTACTTCCATCCAATGTTCTTTTCCTGGATTATTCATGTACCTGCTTACAACTCCCACTGCATGTGAAATATTAGGCCTTGTGCAGACCATTGCATACATTAAGCTTCCAATTGCTGATGCATATGGAACTTTAGACATATAATACATGTCTTCTTAGGTCTTGGGGCACATCTCCTTTCTAAGTTTGAAATGGCTAGCAAAAGGTGTACTAACTGGTTTTGCATTTCTCATATTAAATCTTTTCAACACCTTTTCTATGTACTCATTCTGAGACAGTGTTAATTTGCGATTTTTCTTGTCTCTAGCTATCCTTATACCAAGGATTTTTTTGGCATCTCCCAAATCCTTCATTGCAAATGAATTTGCCAATTTTCTTTTGAGAACATTTATTTCCTGTATGTTAGACCCTGCAACAAGCATGTCATCTACATACAATAACAATATAATATAGCTGCCATCATTTTGCCTTTTCAAATAAACACAATGATCAGAGTGACATCTAGTATAACCTTGTTCAGACACAAACTTGTCAAATTTTAGATACCACTTCCTTGAAGCCTATTTTAAGCCATACAAGCTCTTCTTTAGCTTGCACACTAATTTTTCTTTCCCTTTGACCTCATATCCTTCTGGTTGCTCCATATAGATCTCTTCCTCCAGATCTCCATGGAGAAATTTTGTCTTTACATCTAACTGTTCAAGATGTAAATCTTCTGCTACTACAAGACTTAAAATAGTTCTGATTGAAGTCATTTTAACAATAGGAGAAAATATTTCATCAAAATCAATACCTTTCTTCTGTGCAAACCCCTTCACCACAAGTCTAGCTTTATGCCTCTGTTTTCCTCCATCTTCTTCCTTCAGCTTGTAAACCCATTTATTCTGCAATGAAGTTTTACCTGTAGGAAACTTGACTAAGTCCTAAGTCTGGTTATGCATTAAAGAGACCATCTCTTCTTCTATGGCTAGCTCCCACTTCTTCCTGCTTTCAACCTGCGTTGCTTCTTCATAACTTTTGGGTTCACTAGAATCAGTCAACAATAAATAATATAATGAAGGAGAGTATCGTTCAGGGGGTCTACTTATCCTGGTAGATATTCTAACACCATTTTCAGGTGTTTGAGGTGCATGTTGCTGTTGTGGTGGTTGCTGCTGCTGTGGTTGTTGATTATTATTATTTTCAGGCACCTTTACTTTTTAGTTATCTCATCAAGAACTGTGTATTCCTTGCTTTCTTTTTCCTTTTTCTTTTCCTGCAACTGATTCTTATACAAGATATTTTCATTGAATATTACATCTCTGCTCCTAATGATTTTGTGATTTTCATAATCATATAAGCGATATCCAAAATCATTAACACCATATCCAATAAAGGTACATTTCTTTGATTTTGCCTCAAGCTTTGTTCTATTTTCTTTATTAATATGGACAAAGGCCTCACAGCCAAAAGGCTTTAAAAAATAGTAGTTTACCTTTTTACCTGTCCATGCTTCCTCAGGAATACCACCATCCAAGGAACTTGAAGGCACTTTGTTTATTAGATAAACAACAGTATCTACAGTATCTGCCCAAAATTGTAAAGGAAATACTGCATGTAATCTCGTGCACCTTGCATGCTCCATGATTGTTCTGTTCATTCTTTCTGACACACCATTTTCTTGAGGTGTTCTTGGAACTATCTTCTCTCTGTGAATTCCATGCTCTGAATAGTACCTATCAAACTCTTTTCTACAATATTCACCTCCATTGTCTGATCTAAGACACTTCAACTTCTGTCCTATCTCAATCTCAGCCAAAGCTTTCCATTTCTTGAAAGTATCAAATACATCAGATTTATTCTGAATACAATAAATCCATGTTTTTCTAGTTGCATCATCAATAAAAGTAACATAATAACGAGAACCACCGAGAGATGATACCTGAGCAGGTCCCCATACATCTGTATGCACAAGCTCCAATTTTTCGCTCTTCTTTTCTTTCCCAACTCTGAGAAATCTGACTCTCTTTTGTTTTCCATAAATGCAATTTTCACAAAAATCCAAATCAACATTCTTCAAACCTGGCAACAAATTTCTTGAGTGAAGAATCTTCATTCCCTTCTCACTCATGTGTTCGAGCATATGATGCCATAATCATGCATCTGCTCCTTTGGAAGTTAAAACATTAACAGAGTTAGAAATACCATTGCATAAATACAATGTGCCAAACTTTTCACCTTTTGCTATTACCAGTGCTCCTTTGGTGACCTTCCAAGTTTTATCTGTGAAAGTTGTCACACAACCTTCACTGCTTAACTACCCTGTTGAAATCAGATTTTTCTTCAAATCTGGAACATGCCTTACCTCCTTTAGTAGCCATTGGTTTCCATTCTATTGTTTTACAAGAACTTTACCCATTCCAACAATTTTACAGGGTTTATCATCACCCAAATGAACTTGTCCAAAATATCCTTGAACATAGTCATGAAAATATTTCTTATCAGGTGTGGCATGGAATGAAGCCCCTGAATCTACAACCCAAGAATCAGTAACATTTTCAAAAGAAAGAATCAAAGAATCTTGTAACACATCACCTGTCACATTTGCTTCATGATTGTTTTCTTGTTGTGTATCTCCTTCTTTTCCCTTCCGAGATCTACAGTCTTTCTTTAGGTGTCCTTTCTTTCCGCATTTCCAGCACACTATCCCCGATCTGGACTTGGATCTGCCTTTCCTTGATTTACTGCAATATCCCGAGCTCTTTCCTCTTTCCATTCTTCTTCCCCTAGACTCTACACTCAAAGCATTACCCGATGTCTCACCGGAGCTTTTCCGTCGCATTTCCTCGCTAAGGATAGCACCGACAACATCATCAAACTTTAAAGTACTAGATCCAGAGACAGAGTTACTAATGGCCATTACTAAACCATTCCAACTCTCTGGCAATGAGCACAAGAATAACGGAGCTCTAACTTCATCATCAAAGTTTACCCCTACAGAACTTAACTGACTGGTAACTGTATTAAAATCATTTAAATGGTCTGCAACAGATCCACCTTCCGACATCTTCATATTAAATAATCGTTTCATAAGAAATACCTTGTTTGAGGCTGAGGTATTTTCATATAGTTTCGCCAACGTCTGCATCAAACCCTCTGTTGTTGTTTCCTTTGAAATATTGAAAGCAACTGACACCGCAAGGCATAACCGTATTGTTCTGAGTGTCTTTCTATTGAGAATGTTCCATTCCACGTCTATCATGACCGCTGGCTTCTTTTTTTTTCCGCTCAATGGTAAGTACAGATCTTTCTGATACAGATAATCTTCCATCTGTATCTTCCACAGCGGGAAGTTTTGGCCATTAAATTTCTCGACCCTAAACTTACCATCTTCCGCCATTGCTCCCACTCGAACTAGAAACCCTTCTTTCCTGTGAGTTTATCAGCCAAATATACCTCTGGCTCTGATACCAGTTGTTAGAAAATTATATATTATGGAGCAATGAAACACATAAAATATGCGGAAAATACAAGCACACAAAACACATAAAACTAGAGAGACACATATATACGTGGTTCACCCAATTTGGGCTATGTCCACCCCGAACAACCAGTCCTTCCTTTCTATTATCTAGCAAAAATGAAGAGACAAAATCTACAGCAGATCTGCTGTAATATCCTCTGTTCTCTGTTACAGTCTCCCGATCTATTTCCCACTCAGAGAATACACATACAATACACAGCCGCAATACAATACCCTCATAAAAGCGAGGGGTTGCCTTCTAGGGAAAAAACCCTAAACTAAACATAACTTCTACCGTCAAATCATTTTCCTAATGAGCGGCCCAGATTGACTAGAAATAGCTATACTTTTACAAGGAAATTTTACATCTGTTTTTAGCTTCGGGGGTGCTGCCCCCGAAACTCCCCGCTAGGGGGGGGGCTCTGAAAAGCGCTGCCACCCCCCCTTGACCCCCCATGACAGTGATTAATCAGGGGTGGCGTTGCCACCCCTTTTAAGGTACAGGGGTCCAATGCTGTGATGAAAAGTAAACAATATAATCAGGCTCCACACCCAACATCTAGTATTCCTATGGCTTTAGGAATGGATTCAGATGATAGTTCAAATTTTACTCCTGCTAGGTTGACCTAGTGGTTTTGTAGGCTGAGAATGAACAACCTAGTCAACTCTGAGTGGTTTTGGACCTGTTTAACCTTCTCATAGAACTGATAGCATCCAAAATCTTGAAAACGTGCAAGGATGATGGGAGAAGAGGTGATTTGAATGGTATCTAAAGGCTCAAATCTATTAGCCCTTCCTCCCTTATGTTTTGGCTCGATAGGCCTTTGGCATTCATCACTCCTAGTACTGATCTCTTCTCTAGACATGGTGACTAATTATATCCTTGAACAAAATGGTTTTTAGCTTGGTGAGAGATTTAGGTGTAGGGAGGACAAATGAGTGATGGTGAGGGAAGATTTTAGCAAATGAGGGAAAAATGAAGTAAGTCTAGGAATGATTTCAGAGTTTAGGAGGAGGCTTGGCTTGTATTGAGTGCATTTATGCTAATGACAACTCTCCAGTTGGTAATTCTTGCCGTAGAAGGTTAAATCTTTGATTTCCATAAAGATTAGGGTTTGGCCAAATTTAGGTTTTTGATATTCTCTATTGATTATGAATGAAAAAAGATCAATTTGGAGGGAAAATAAAATGACTACCAACCTTGTCTAACTCATGCAGGAGCCTGGGGAAAAATTGAGGAGAAAAAATGAGTTTGAGCAATTTTTGGCAAATTTAGCCAAAACTCCTCTATGCGTAGCACCAGGTTGGGTCGGGAATTCCCTGTGCGCAATGACGTTTGAACGGTGGGCAAGTCGGGCCCGAACTGGCCGTGTGCGTAGCGCCTCCACCGGTGCGTAGCACTGCCTCTTCGGTGTGTAGTGTAGTGATTTTTTTCACTATGTCTGCCTCCTCTCTGCACAATGCCGACGCCTCTGTGGGTAGTGCCTCCGTCGGTGTGTAGCACCTGAAAACTTCAACAATTTTTTGTAGAAAAATGCCCAGAAATGTTCCAACGGTTTTTATATCTCTTCTTCAAAGACAAAAACGAGTTGGGAAGAGGAAGAGAAGCCTTTTATACTCTTTTTTGAAAATTAATTTCATAATCAAACCCACTTTCTAATTTTTGTTTCCCTTCTCACTTTTTCACTGTCTTTTTGATCTTTTTGTCCTCTAGGTGGCAGAATTAAAAAAAAAAATGGTTTTTTCCTTGGCTGGAGCATTTTGATGTTTCCCCTTGGATTTAAAAACTCTTTAACAAGCTCAAACTGTGCCTCTTACCCAGATTTTTGAAATCTAAACCAAATCTTGAAAAAGAAAAAGGTCATTTGACAAATTTTTGAGGAAAAAAGGCAAATAGTGACATTAGTGGTCTTTTCTAAAGTTTTCCTTCACTGTATCCCTTTCATGGATTTCAACGCTTGTAGACAATAATCTTGTGATCATTTTGGCACCTTCACTTTGGAGTCTTCAGCCTTGTAACTTTATGCCTTTCATTGCTTGGTGGATGAGACTGAAGAGAAGAACTCCGACCTTCCTTTAACTGACATTCTATCATGTTTTCACCGTGAAGCAGTGAAAAATATCCTAGTGTGAAAAACTTACTAGTTGGCATCAAGAGCTCCTGTAGTCTTCATATGTGCCGCCATTGTAAGAAACATTAGGTTTGTTTGTCCTTATCAACCTTTCTGTAGGTAGCCATCTTTGACAGTCCTGCAGAAGTGTCATTCATGGCTAGCTATCTTTTGCAGAATATACTTTTGATAAGGAAACCCTTGTTGGAGGCTTCTCTGCTTTGTTTTTAGACTAATTTCATGTTTGTTTCTTTGACCATGTTGACAATTATATATCTCTGGTTCCTCCTTAGTCTTTTCATCTTATTCTTGCTTCCCTTTTGACTACTTTGAAATCTTCTGATTGTATTTGAAAACTTAGGCCCTTGCACTAATACTCTTTGTCATTTGTCCTTTTGGTGAGGTGGAATCAGTGCTTCTTTGTCAAACCCTTAGAGGGAATATTGAATGATCTATATTTATGCAGGAACGCAAAAAAATACAGAAATAACCATAAACATAGAGATTCAGTGGAAATAAGGCTTCATTTCATTAATATCAAATAACATAAATATGCTTAGAAACATAATGGAAATAAAATAGCTAGGGTGCTGGTAGTGAATCTATGAGAAGTGATGTGGTTGTATACGGACCTTTTAATTGTGTTACAATGAGGCTCAAGGGATTATTTATTATGGAGAAACAATGGATGACTCTAAACATTCAAAAACCTAACCCTAGGAGATGAAGCGCCAAAACTATGGGCCCCGTTTGGGTAAATTGGTGTTTCAACTTCCTAGGGACATAAATTTTGCATGATATCTCCGTTTGACGCACATGACACATCGTTAGAAAGATCTATCTAAGGACTATAACCGTCACCACAAATATTAATTTCAAAACAAAATCATATTGTTGGGACAAACAATGCCCAAAAAATGTCGTTTAGGGCCTCAAAACGGCTCCGGAAGTTCAGGACCCAAAAAACTGCTAAAAATAGTAAGTTGTGAAAAACTGAAAGAGAAAATGGTGGGGCCCCAAGTGGAATAGGTGGGTGGCCACCAATATCCACCTGGATCATTCCTCCCCCCTTAGGAAGCAATGGTCCCCATTGCATTGAGTTCCCCCATGAGATGAGGAAACTTCTGCTAAACTTGGTCCCTGGTGAACCACTTGCCTTGGTGGAGGAGTTGACCAGCTTTGATAACCCGATACAGTTGGATCTTCTATTGGAGAGTGTTCTTGATTTGCATGTCAATGATATAGTCTGTGGTGGCCTATTCCATGTAGTCTGGGTTTAACTCTTTTGGTGTGATTTCTTCTGCAATGTCAGAGGTGTCCAGTAGAGGTGGGAAGTAGGGACAAAGATGGTCTATATTGAATACTGGGTGCAGAGAAAGGAATGGTGGAATACTGAGCTCGAAGGCATTGTTACCTACAACCTTGGTGATTTTTTACGGCCTACATTGGAGTGGGCGAAGCTTGCGGTGGGGTCTAGTGAGGCGCTCCTTCTGTAAATGTAGCCATAGATTTTCACCCACCTGGAAGTTGTGTGGCACCCGATGTTGATCATGTCATTTTTTTTACTTAGTATTTGCTCTATCCAATATGTCATGAACCTATTAGCAGATGTGATGAATGCACTTGATGATGTTTTTTGCTTTGTCAGCTTTAGACTGGACATGAGCCGAATCAGCTTGAGTAGCCACAAATGGCATGGCTACGTCAATGGGACATAGTCGCTGGAATCCTAAGCCCACCTGAAAGGGGTTGTGGCCGGTTGAGCTGTGGAGAGCCAGGTTATAACTATGTTTTACATAGGGGAGGCTCTCATCCCATGTGCGTGGATGCTTTGAATTGTACATGCGCAGAGTGTGTACAATCATCCTGTTGACGACCTTTGTCTGGCCATCTGTTTGGGGATGGAAAGTTGTGGACTTGGTGAACTTGGTGTCCAACATTGACCAGAGGCTGGACCAAAATGTGTTGAGGAACCTGCTATCGTGATCTGATATGAAATACTCTGGGATCCCAATGCGCACCCACACTCATTCAAAGAAGAGTTTAGCAGTGGCTTCTGCTGTGATATTCTTCTTGCAGGCCACCATAATGGCCATCTTGGAGAATCTATCGATGACCATGAAAACACAGTCATTTCCATGCTTAGTAGAACGAAGGCTTGACATGTAATCTGTTGGGGTCCTGGTGATTTGGTAGACTGGCATACCAAATGAGAGGGATCTTTCTATGTAAGTGTTGTTTTCAAAGATATTTATTTATGCTTAGTTGTGATATTAGGCTAGTTATGAACTTCAAGGGAGTTTGTTTGTTTTTGGTTGGGAATCATTAAAAGAGAAGATTATGTGAACTGAAGGAGGGATTAAGTGGAAGGATGTTTCAGCATGGGAAGATAGGTCAAAAATAGTGCTAAACCATTGGGCTATGAAGTAATAAAAGGGTTTAATTACATATCAACTATCCAAGAGTTTTCAAAGGGCAAGTCATCTATATCAGAAGATATTTTAAGTTGAGCTTGTGGTGTGAAACATTAAGGACTGAAATGAAAGAAGCAACATGTAAAAAAACAAAGGAAACCTAAGATCAAGTAAGGACCTTTAACCTAACCTAGTTTTGGCATACACTCACAAGAAAACATATAAGATAAACATAAAGAGCAACCTAAGATCAGGTAAGGTTTTAAACTAGCCTGCTTTCGGCCAAATTTTTAAGGGAAACCTTCAAAATAGCCTTTTAAGACCAAACAAGGGACAACGCTAAGCATAACTTCCTTGATTAAGACTCTACTTCGCATGTAATGAAAATAACATTTAAGAACATGTATATCAATTTCTACTCAGCACGACATGGGCTCACCAACATTATTGACTGGTTATACTCTATTGATACCACTCTTAAATACACATTTAGAGGAAAATATACAAATAAAGCTTATTAGTTTAGAATAAGGGTACTTTAGAAGTAAATCCTAATCTATATTTTACTACTCTTTATCAGAGAATAGGAACAAAGTGGAAAACATAAGAAAGCAACAAAGACGATGAAGAAACACATCACCAATGATTTAGATCAGGATCTAGTGAATTTTCTTGTGTATTGATATCCAAATCCAGTTACATACTCTTCACCCAACAACTTTTTCAGTCCAATTCTTTCTCTTCCCAGCCTACTATATTACAACTACTCATAAACTCTTACTCAATAACAGCTCAGCAATTAAGAATTTTCCAACCATTACAATGAATTTTCTTTGAATACTTATAGGTAAAAGAGGAAGGGTGCTGCTGAGATTGTAATAAATATGAATTTAAGACAGAATGGGAGAAGTGTTCAAATGCCCATTCTGCTTAATAAACATATCATTGACTACTTGTACCATTTGATAGTTTTTCCTGTTTCTATGCACATGTAGTAGGTAGGTATTCAATTCCTTAGTGTGCCCTTTGAACCCCAAAGTAGCACAAGTACTCTGTTTGTCTATCTAGGACAAGTAAACTGTCAAATTTAAGGTCCTGTAGCCCACGCCTGCTTAATAACTCCTTTGACGGTTTTACAGCGGGTTCGTTAGTAGGATGGCTGTCAAAGCGTCTATGTGAAGTAACATAGGCCGCAGGTGTCCTTTTAGTCCTTAGGAGGAATAAATGCTTCTATGGATGTGGCTTTAGAGGCTTTCCTTTGTTGATTTGTCTTCAAACTGTGTTGTCCTTTGAGACTATGAGTTTAGGTGTTTATTCTTCAACTTTGAGGTTAAAACCTTTGTCTTTTTCCTTTTATCTCCTTTTTCAGTGTACTGATTGCTTCAGCATGCTGGGGGTCTTAATCGTAATCGCTGTCCAAGAGAAATTTGATTAAACTCTAAAATTTGACCCCTTGGCCCCTTTAAACATTGAATTCCTCAGTTGTGATAGCCTTGTGCATAAATCCATCATTACACCTACACATGACGACAAATTGAATAATTAAATCCTGTGTTTCTTGGTTTAATTGCAACAAAGGCTGGGCGGAGGGAAAAAGAACATTGAGGAGGAAACATATAAAGAAAGGCAGGTTTTAAATGAAAAGACTAATGCGATGGGGGCTTATCATGGGTGATGGGGTATGGTCACGTGGAGGGGAAAATTGACCAGGGAGGAGGAGAAAAGGGGGCCCATCGCATCGGCGGGGGAACAAAGAAATGGGGAAGGAAATGAAATAAAGACCGATGTGATGGAGGGGCTATGGTTAGCGCAGGGGTAAGGTCATATGGCGAGATATATGAAAAAGGGCCAAGGAAAGGTGCTTATCACATCGGCAGGGGAAAGGAGTAGTAAAAGGAAGAAAAATGGGAATTTCTGAAGGAGTGATATAAAACGCTGATGTGATATAACGGTGCCAATGTGATAAGTGCTAACCGTTGATCTTAGGGAAAATTGATGGTCGAGATCATGTTGGGAGATCGCATTTCAGCGGAAAAAGGAAATGGGAATAAAAACATTGAAAACATCGAAGCGATATAAAATATTGCGATGTGATGAGCGCATCGGCGTATCGGAAATTGGAGGAACCAAAGGGAAAGGGATGAAACTTCAACAACGCTGATATGCGATTTGTGCCAAGGGTTTTAAGGCTTTAACGTGGGGTTTCGAACTTCGGTCCTTTGATGAAGAATAGGGGAATGGGCTTAAACAAAGGGGGCTTAAAGCCTGTTTTTTATTCATAAAAGAGCGGAACAACTTCTTAAAGGTTTTTAGTGGGTTTTCATGGTTTTTTGAGGTTCCGATAGAAAAAACAGGGGTGATTTAAACCAGAAAAAAGGATTTCTTATAAGTTTAAAGGGGATTTTTTTATGAAATGGAGGGTAGAAAAGGGTTTTTGAAAGGGGAAAGGAGGAAAAACAAAAGGGAAAAAAGGATGGAATGGGTTGTATAGAATGATGGAAAATGGGTCTGAAAATAGTCTTTCTTATGATAATAGCAGGGTTCTCTGAAGGTTTTGAAGTGAGGAAAATAGTGAGATGGGTTCTTTTGGACAAGAGACATCAAGGCTTCAAGAACTTATAATTTTGCTTCAAACTTGTTTCTTGAAGACTAATAGACCTGTTTTAGCCATCATTAGTTATGAAATTTTTTTATTGATGGCTAACATAATCCATGGAGATGGATTCCCAAGGTCGACTAGGGGTAGGTAGCAGAGTATAGAGCCCTTGCTTCTTGATGGTCAGTTTGGAAATGGCGCAAGCAGTGTAGGATCTAATTTACTTCCTGACATCTTGTCGAAGGTTTGGCCAATAGAAATACTTCTGCAGTACTGCCACTGTTTTCTCGACCCCAAAATGCCCAACGAATCGACTGTAGTGTGCTTCCCATATCATCTTGGCACGCTTGATTGAAGGAGCACAAAGGTGTGCCAGGTGACATAATAGTGCATCTTGGAGGTGAAAATTTGGAACATGCATACCCCCCAGGAGTGCCCTGTATGTGTGGCTGAATTCTAGATTGCTCTTGTAGAGAAGCGGTCAATCATAAGTCTCATGCCCACAAGAGTTGAGAACAGTGGTTATGGCCACGAATGGTGGTCGGCTGAGGAAGTCTATACTATTATTGGTGCTACCCTTCTTGTACCTGATGTTCAAATGAAATTGTTGCAGATATGTGGACCATTTTTGATGTCAATCATTCTGCAACTTCCCTTGTGTCTGTATGAACTGCATGGATCGGTGGTCTGTGTGGATGATTGTCTCCTTCCCCAAAATGTAATGCTTCCATTGTCGACAAGCCTGCAAAATGGAATACATTTATTTTTCATAAGTGGGATAATTTTGAATTGTGTCGGATAATGTCTCACTGTGATATGCCACTAGATGCCCTTGTTCAGTAATAACTGCCCCAATAGCATAGTCAGAGGCATCTGTCTTGATCTCAAATGGTTGTTGCAAGTCTAGTAATGTGAGCACTAGGGCAGAACATAGGCGATGTTTCAATTCTACAAACGCCTTTTGTTGAGATCCTGACCAAAAGAATTTTTTTTTTACTCCTACCTTGGTGATTTAAATCAAGGGCCAAGTGATATAAGAGAATCCCAAGATGAACCTGCGGTAGAAATTAGCAAGACTCAGAAAGCTGCGAAGCTCTATTAGGGTGGTTGGGGCTGGCCAATCCCAAATGACTTGGATCTTGGCTGGATCCACATGCACCCCCTTTTCATCAATAATCTATCCCAAATATTGAACCCGGGTCATGCCAAAAGTGCACTTCTCCAAATTTGCACACAACTTGTGTTGTCGTAGTGTCTGGAGGACTTCTCAGATGTGGTGGAGGTGCTCTTCCCAAGTATGGCTAAAGATCAGAATTTCATACAAGTATACCACTACAAATGAGTTGGTGAATGGATGCAAGATGTCATCCATCAACCTCATGAAGGTTGTGGGAGCATTTTTCAACCCGAAAGGCATGATGAGCCATTCGAAAAGGCCCTCCTTGGCTTTGGAGGTAGTCTTCCACACATTAGAGGGTTCGATTAGCACCTGGTGATACCAGACTTCAAGTCAATCTTGCTAAAATATTTTTCCACTTTGAGTTGGTCCAAAAGGTCATCAATGCATGGGATTGGGTACCTATTCCAAATAGTGATCTTGTTCAACGCCTGATAGTCAATAAAAAGTCTCCAAGTCCCATCCTTCTTCTATACCAACATGATCGTGCTCCCACAGGGCGATGAAATTGGCCATATGTGACCTTTCTATAGCAGCTCTTGAATCTGCCTCTTGATTTCATCATTCTCCAGAACATAGGGCCTATAGATCGGTCCATTGGGCAGTGGTGCACCTGGGGTCAGGTTAATGGGGTGCTTAACCTGACAATGTAGAGGCACCCCTATGGGTGAGGTGAAGATGTCCCCATACTCCTCCACAACCTTGTCCATTTGTTGTTGTCATGTAAAGGAGCCATGTCTAGAGGTCGTGTCCATAGTCTTCTTCTTGCCCTGGGGGTGGATCATCAGGAAAAAAAAATATCCTAGTTTGGGAAATGAGCTTACTACATTTTTTTGCAGTAACCAAATAGATAGTGGGAGGCGGTGGTACCTCTGGTATCCTGTACAACTTATTTCCCAAAGTAAAAATAACAACACGAGGCCAGGACTCCTACACAGCATGTCGCTTCCACTAGTATGGTTGGCCTAATAATAGGAGTGTTACACCATTTTTTGGTCATCTAACCTATCATCATTAGATGGACCCAAGTACACCATGTAAGACCAATTTTACCCTCAGTAAAATTGCCTTCACTATGTTAAATAACTTAATAAACCACATTTATTAGGTTGTTTATGGTCTAAACAGGAAACCCCAAAAGGAAATATTAAACAAACCTATATTTGTTTGATTTTCCTCATGGAATAATTAATTAAACCATAATTTAATTATTATCCCCAGTCATGTTTAACCCAAAAACAAAGAAATTAATGAGATAAACCCTTAGTTATCTTATTATTTTCTAGGAATAATTATTTAAATCTTATTTAGATAATATTCCTTGTTAAATATGACCAAATCACCAACTATTAATCAAATAAATCATTATTTATTTGATTATCTTCCAACCACTTCCTTAAAAAGATAAATAAATCATTTATTTATTTATTTTTCACTAATCAAGGGATTTGACCCAAGTCAAACACCCTTTCCCTCCAACAAATATAATAAAATATTCTATAAAGGTGGATCTAGATTTGGTTAACATTATTTTAATCATGCACCAAGATCTAGAATGACCCAATATTTTGTTATAAATAGGAGGGTTCTTCCCCATCATTCCTCACCTTTTGTTGCCTATTAGATCACTCTGGATCTATACACTTGGTCTCATTTTTCACCATTTGCTCCCATTGAGCTCTATTTTCTACATTGGGTTTTCTACACCTGCAAGAGAGAGAAAGCTTAGATCTGAAGTGCTGAGGACTACAAAGAACCCATCCCATTGAGGAGAACTAGATACACCTTCTTGTTTTCCTCCCAGGTGCCCTGTAATACAAAAATTCTTTCAAAAATCGTGTTCTTGTCTTGTCTGTTGGATGCATGGAGCAAACCCTTTTATTTTACTGCTTAATGTCTTTCCATTTATAGATCTGTTTGTTGTAGCATTTTTACTACTAATCGCAGATCTGAAGATGTTTGGCAGCCTCTATTGTTGTTAGGGCTATTAGTTATGCGTAGCTAAAGTGGTTCTTTTTCGTACACTTCGACGAAGAATTCATACTAAAAAATGGCGACTCCACACGGGTTTTAAATTACGACCGCTGTCGTTTTTTCATATTCCTGCATATCCAGCTACTTCAGGCCCTAGGGCTTCTTTTCAGCTGCTTAGTTTTCCTCTTTTTATGTCATTTTTCTCACATAAAACCCTAAAATCTTAAAATTTCTAACTTCCGTGTGTTTCTGGCCCTATTGCGCAGGTAAGCGACACCAGCCGCAACTGAGACGGAAACTTTTCTGAAAATCTGCCGCCGAGACAACCGGAACAGGGGGGTCGTACTTTTTGGCCCTAAACCTGCGACCTGGACCTCCAGGTCGCACTTTTCAGCCTGTTTTCTGCAACCTGCACTCAGATCAGGTCAGAAACTGTGACCTGCCATTTTTCCAGCAATTTTTCTGCAATTTTTCTGGGTTCTGCTGCAGCTTCTGTCAGGGTCTTCCAGCCTCTGTCTCAGCCCGCCTTGACCAAGATCTGATCTGTTTTTACTCATCTAAGTGGGAACCTAGCCCATTAGGGCTCTAGTACCCTCCACTTTTTGTGGAAGATTTTTAGCTGTTTCAGCCGTCGGTTTCAGAGCTTCAGCCCCCTCTTTTTCCAGATCTGTTACCTCCCTTTCAGATCCATTGAAATCAGCCTCTTTTCCTTTCAAATCACCTCTTGTCGTTTTGTTTGGACCTCCTTTGACGGCCTCCGCCTCGCCCCCTTCGGTTTTTGCTGATTTCCTTCCCTTTTCCAGCCACCTTGCCTCTGTCTCTTGGCTGTGATCTGCACCTCTTTCCTGCAGCCTTATTCTACAGATCCTTGTCCCTTTCGACCCTAGATCTGTCGAGCTCTTTTTATGTGTGTTTTGACTAGATTTTTGCCCTCTTTTAGAGTAGTTTTGAGAGGCCCGCCTCTTTGGGTTAGTTTGAGGCATAGTTAACTGTTAAATGTTCTGTCTTTTCAGCAATCTCTATTGTTCTACGCAGATTTCTTTTCAGTTACGCAGCACACTTTTTCTTGCTCTCAAAATGAAAAGGGTTTAAAAATTAAAATTAACGCACGACACACACTGACCCTAAGTGAAGAAGCGCCTGGTTAACACCGCCTGGCAAAGACTCTAAAATCAATTGTCACTGCACCTTTTCTGCCCTTGACTTTCGGGTCGGTGCATCCCCGCCTGCCTTGTCGGTTTCTTCTTCATCATCATTGTGCCCCCGAGCGCCCTCGGGAACTGGCCTTCATCCTGGACTTTCGGGTTGATCGACACCTTCACCACTTTGGCGTCGTCGAGCCGGTCCACCTTCGAGTCCGCCTCAGAGCTCCTCCCCGATTCATCGGGTTTCCTTCCTCTTGGTTCTCCTATCCATGTCACCCCATGTCGGTCCCGGAGACTGCGCTAGTGGTTCTCGGCCTAATGCGGGGGGCCCTCTTGCTGGCGGAACCACCACGGGGAACTGCCCGTGCCTTTGTGCTGCGGTGACTGAAAAGCCTCGGCCTCCCAGGTTCCATCGGTTGATGATGACCATTCCTGCAGTACTAGGTCAACTGCTATGCCAACCAAGCTCCCCTCCGACATCCCTAAGTTTGAGGGCCTTAATGGCGAAGATCCAACCAATCATGTCCGATCTTTCCACATGTGGTGTTCTTCCAATTCCATTACCGATGACTCCATCTGTCTTTGTTTGTTCCAATGCACGCTCACCGGCGAAGCTTCTAAATGGTATGTCGAACAAGCCACCTCTACCCATACCACCTTTGAGACTCTTGCCCAAGCCTTTTTGTCGTACTTCCAGCTCCCTCTCCGATACGATACTGGCACGGAGCTCTTGACTTCCTTCAAGCAATCCTCTTCAACACGCCTTTTCGCCCATGTTCAGGAATGGCGAAGAATACGAAGCTTATCTCGAGCCCCTCCACTCGAAGATCGGGTTTATATGGGCCAGTTCCTCGCACCCTTCCGCTCATCGGCGAAGATGTCTTCTCTCATTTTCTCAAGTAGGCAGCCACTCAAATAGCCTTGAAATGTATTTGATCCTACGCTCGATGCGGTTATGTTTATACGGATTCTTCACGACATCCCCGAGGGGCCGGGGTGGCGCTAACACCCGGGGGGCATCTCATTCCGTAGACGGTATCGTTGGAGCCTTTCCCATCCATGCGCTCAACCTCCTGTGGTGTGGCCTCCCTCGGAGGGGGCAGGCTCCTCAGGCACTCTTCCCCCTCCGATCTGATGCATCCCCCTGTGCCCCTGGTATCCACTGACCTAGTGCATGACTCCTCGAGCTCCTCCAGCATATGCGCTTCCACCTCCCTTGCCTTCTCAACCCCCGCAACAGCACCTACAGCCCCCTCCAGGGTAGGTATTTGCACAGCAGGGCGCGACTAACCCCCCTTCTTCTCAAAGAAGGCAGAGAGGCAATCTAAATCAATCTGCCCCTGGTACCCGTGGATCAAATCCCGGTGTGGACCCTAACGGCAACGCGACGATAGGCGGTCGTGGCCGGACGGTACATGGCACAAACGAGCCACATTCGTGTTGCAGTGTTTATGGTCATTACACCCACGATTGTCCCCTCTTACCCCAAATGCGGCAGATGTGGGAGTCTCAAGCCACATTGCGCGGACAACACGCCTCCCCTCATGCTCCTCCTAATGTGGCCACTACCCAACCAGCTGTGTTTACTGATCCTTTCCCTCAGCAAGGATTCGTGGCTACCCAACCGCCTGACAGCCAGGTCGCCACTCCCCCTTCCCTTTCTGGTTCCTCTGATTACCAAATCCTTATGATGCACTCCGATCCTTCCCCGACCGTCGACCTTCACCTTCAAACTCGGTCTCGCCAGTACCCCAAGCCTCCTGCTCAGTCTGCCCCCGAGCCTCCTTCTTCAGGTTCTACAGAGCCTCTTTCGACATCCAGTGGCCCCTTACACATCCCTCAACCCAAAGTTGAGGTTCATCCAAAGATTCCCAAGGGACCATTATGCCGAAATGCTGCTTCCGGTCGAGCCGCTCAGTCGTATAGCATAGTAGATGATTTGGCGCAATCCCCTGCTGCCATTTCCACACTGGAACTCCTCCAGTCGTGCCCTTCCCAAAAGAAGGCTCTACTATATGCCATGGGCACTGTAGATCCTGCTGATGACCAAATGATTGTTTTCGACGCCACTCAATCGGACCACCCTCCCCTTCCTCCGTTCGTCGCCTTCCAAATCTCAGTCAAAATACGGAATGCCATCATTTCCCGGTGTATAATTGACGAGGGGGCATCCACCTCCGTGATGTCCGCTTCGGTTTGGAAGCAACTCGGATCCCCTGAGCTGGCCCCTTCCACGATCACCCTTAGAGCGTGGGACGGTCATGCCTCCCAGCCCATTGGCTTGTTTCGTACTTGCCCTATCACCCTCGCCGGTAAGACTGTTTGCGTTGATGTCTAAGTCATTGATGCCCCACTCGACTACAACACTCTTTTGGGGCGAAGCTACACCTATGCTATGTCTGCTGTCCCATCCGCGGTCTTTCGCAAGATGTCTTTCCCCCATAATGGAAAGATAGTCACCATTGACCAGTTGACATATCATGAGTCTCCCTCTCAGGCCTCACTTGAGACCACCATCTCTTCTGTAGCCAACAAGCAAACCGTCGATTCCTTGACCAGTGTCTCCCCCGGCGTTTACAAGGACTCCTCCTTGCTTGGAACTTTTCCTTGTCTTCCCCCTCCTCCTATCACTGATCCCAGCTTCTCAAATGTTTGCATGATGCAATCGTCTCAGGCCACCCTCAAACGGCCTGCTTCGGCTAGTCTGCAACCGCCCCTTCGCCCTCCGCAACTCGCTCCTAGCCATACATCTCCGTCAGCTAGACCTCCTCCTTCTGGCCCTCCCCATACAGCTAGTATCCCTGAACCCCTTTATCCTCCTGGCTCAGTTCCCCCTGGCCTTAACCATCTCGGAGCCGTCCCTCCTGGTCATTTCACTACTGGACAGATCCCTTTCCTGGCTCCACCTCCTGGAGTATATTCTGTCCCCGTCATGGCCACCCTCTCTCTCCCTAATCTGACCTTGGACATTCCGGTCTGGTACCTTGACCCTCCAGCCGCAACTCCTCCTGGTATCCCCAAACCATACATGGCTTTGACACCGGTCCAACTGGTCCCCCTTGCTTCCTCCATTGCCACTGTGCCTCCTGCACCTCCACAGGACCTTCCTCCTATCGTGACGGCTCCCGGGAAGAAAGGCAAAGCTCGTCAGGGGGCAACTCATCAGGCTCAGGCCGCTCCGACCATCCCTACCCCTCCTCGACTGCCAAAGCCCGCCATCCAATGTGCTTTGTGCGATATCGTCGGTCACGCCACCCACATGTGCCCTGAATTGCCCCACCTCAAGATCCTGGTCAACGAGACATTCCCCGACTTTGATATCCCAGAATTCTATGTCACTATCCCCGACTCTATCCCGAAACTCAAAAACTTGCGCACAAACCACCCTTGTGCCTTGTGCGATTTTCACGGCCATTACACCCACCTCTGCCCTCGCCTTGACGAGTATCGTTCCTCCTTGGAGATGTACCACCAATTCAAGGCCACTTCGATAGGACCAGAGGACATTCCTACTCCCATTCACATTCCTCCTCCCGCTATCGAGCTAACGGAGCCATCAACCACCATTTTGTACCTGTCATCATCCTTGCGAGATAGTTCACCGACCATTCAACCTGCCGATCCTCTCAGCTCCTCAGCCGACCTTGGATCTGTTGATATCGCCCATCTGAGCCCTTCTCCTCCTGATGACCCGTCACACATCACTACTTCCTCGGGTGACCCCTCTTCCTCCAGTCTTCCCATCTTCCAATCTGATGAAGACATTATGGAAGCCATGACCAATCCCGACTTTCCCTGGGATGATATGCACCATCGCGCATATTTCCTCCCACAGCTGTCCCATGACCAATACGCTGTGGAAACCAAAGACTTCATTCCTCATGCAGTCGATTGGTTCAAAAACCCTATCCCTGCACCTGATGCTTTCGAAGAAGGAAACATGGCCAATGTATCGCCTACCATCAAAATTGACATTTCAGTCAAACCAGGCATCGAAGAATACATCACCTTAGGTGCCCAATGCACCCCGGAAGAGATTGAAGCTTACACCAAGCTTTTCAAAGAATTCCGCGATATCTTTGCCTGGTCCTATTCTGAAATGCCCGGACTCGATCTTGCCATTGTCGAACATCATATCGACACATGGCCTGATGCCAACCCAGTCCGACAAAAGATGAGACCCATTCATCCTTCCCGACGTGACGTTATCAAAGCCGAAATCGATAAGCTCAAGCAGGCTGGTTTCATTTACCCCATTGAATACACCACTTGGGTGTCTAACCCAGTTCCCGTTCTCAAGAAACAAGGCACCATCCGTGTCTGCACGGACTTTCGCGACTTGAACAAAGCTTGTCCCAAAGACAACTTCCCCACACCGTTCATCGACCAAATCATTGACGAGTGTGCGGGGCATGAGTTCCTATCCTTTATGGATGGTTTCTCTGGATACAACCAAATTGCTATCCGTCCCGCTGATCAACTAAAAACCACGTTCATTAGTCCGTGGGGAACTTTTGCTTACCGGGTCATGCCTTTCGGCCTTAAAAACGCCGGCGCCACCTTTCAATGGGCCATGTCTTACTGCTTCCACGACTTAGCTCATATTATCCTTGCCTATTTAGACGACCTCACGGCGCGTTCTAAGCATCGGGCGCAACACCTCCACGATCTGCGCACCATTTTTCTCTGATGTCGCAAGTATAATATCCGCCTTAACCCGTTGAAATGCGTCTTTTGCGTTCCCGCCGGCCCTCTCCTAGGCTTCATCGTGTCTAAGGACGGTATCACTCTTGACCCTTTGAAAGTTCAAGCCATTCTTGAACTCCCCATTCCGCGTACCCTCCACCAGCTCCAAAGCCTCCAAGGCAAAGCTAATTTTCTTCGTCGGTTCATCCCTGACTATGCCACCACCGCACACGGGTTCCTTCGACTCCTACGCTCTCACATCCCATTTGTTTGCGATACCTATGCTCACGAGTCTTTCGATGCCCTCAAGCAGGCCCTCACATCCGCTCCCTTAATTCGCCCTCCCGACTTTAATCGGGACTTCATCCTATATATCTCCGCTACTACCTATTCGGTCGCTGGAGTCCTTATCCAAGAGGATGACCATGGCATTGAGCATGTGATTTACTATGTCAGTAAGAACCTTGTGGGACCCCCTGTCTCATACTCCTATGACGAGGAATTAGCGCTGGCTGTCGTGTTCTCAGTCCAAAAACTTCGTCATTATATCCTCCTGTGCTCCACCAAGGTTGTGACGAATTCCAACCCTATGGCTTTCCTATTGAGTCGTCGTATCCTCACTGGGAAGTACGCCCGTTGGGTCGTTATTCTTCAGGAATTCGACCTTGAATTTGTCACCCCAAAAAGTAAGAAAGGCTTAGCCCTCGCTGAGCTCATTTCTGAATACCTACCGGATCGCAAGACCCTCTCGTTAATGACGATTTTCCTGATGAACACCTATTTGCCATTACTTCCGATGACCCATGGTATGGTGATATTCTTACTTATTTGCGAACCCAAAAGTTCGCCCTCCACCTTGACCGTGAGGCTCGCCGACGTATCCGACACCAGGCCCCCCGATACCTTCTTATCGGTGACGACCTCTATCGGCGCGGGGTTGATACTGTCCTTCGTCGTTGCCTCACACACGCTGAAGCTGAACAGGTCCTTAATGCCTGCCATAGCGGTGCTTGCGGTGGCCACCTCTCCGGTCTTGCTACTGCCCAAAAAATTATGCGCGCTGGGTATTTTTGGCCTTCCCTCTTCAGTGATTGCATTGAGGCAGTCAAACACTGTCCCAATTGCCAACATTTTGCACCTAAGGCGAGAGCTCCACCAGCTCCCCTCCATCCGGTAGTCTCAACTGGTCCCTTTTGTAAATGGGCCATCGACTTTATGGAGTGTCGCCCGCCATCCACTGGTAACCACAAGTATATCATCGTGGCGGTCGACTATTTCACCAAATGGGCCGAGGCCATGCCAACGTTCAACAACACGGCAGCCACCACGACCCTCTTTTTCTTTAACCATGTTATAGCTCGCTTCGGGGTTCCCAAGCAACTGGTCTCTGATCATGGCAGACACTTTGAAGATGAGATATGGCGTGAGATATCCTCACTGTTGGGTTTTGAGCACCAATATTCCTCCTCCTATTACCCCCAAGGTAATGGCCAAGTTGAAGCAGTCAACAAAACCCTCAAGACTATGCTGCAACGAATGGTGAATAAGCACAAAACCAACTGGCATCTCATGCTCTTCCCTGCCTTATGGGCCTATCGAACCTCTGTTAAAACCGCCACCGGGTTCACTCCTTTCCACCTAGTTTTTGGAGAGGAGGCAGTCTTACCGATCGAGTGTGAAATTCCTTCCCTACAACTAGTCGTTGAACTTCTCCCTGACACCCAACCTCTAGAACAATGACTTATCATGCTTGAGCGTGCTTCCGAAGACCGCCGTGTTGCCTTGCAAACCATGGAAGCAGCCAAAAAACGCACCAAAGCTCAGTATGACCGAAAAGTCCAGCCTCGTACTTTCCACGAAGGCGACCTTGTTCTAGTATATGACCAGGCCCATGATGTCCTTGGTCATGGGAAGTTTGACTCATTATGGCTAGGCCCTTACATCATCAGTAAGGATCTCGGTAAAGGGGCATACCTGTTAGAGGATTTCGAAGGCCATTCCCTTCCTAATCCTCGCAATGCACTCTATCTTAAGAAATATTACCCTTAGCATTTCCCTTCTGAAATGCATGTTTTATTTTCTTTTAGATAGCCAGCATCTGTTTTTTATTTTTTCCTCCTTCACCAGGACCCCTTTCGTCCAACGAAGGCCAAATCACCTCCAATTAAAATCGAATTTCCTCACTTCCGACACTTGTACTCAAGGCACCCTATTGCCCTTTTACCTGTCCATGTTAGTGCCGATTTTCGTCATGAGTTCCCACTTTGTACTCATGTCTTCTATGGTCCCCCATTAGGGCCTTTACTGTGTGGCAGCACCATCGAGTCACCCTTGTTTAGAGCATCCAAGTTGAGTCATCATTGCATCCATGGAATCTATACCACGTCCGTTTGCACCCCGCTATAGCCCTCCATCCTTCATTGCTTGGTCTCTCTCTTGTGTCGCACATTATGAACTTCACCCTCACTGTCCCCTATCCCTTATGATCTTGTGTCAGTCGCTGCCATGTCATCCATGCTCTTTATGCTCTAACAAGAGAAGTCGTCCATTCGCTACTCAGTCCTTCCCATTTCCACTATCGTCATTAGTGTCAGTCTGTCCATCGCTCTATCGTTTTCTCTCGTGCCTTAGTTGAGGATCTCTCATTGCCTCACCTATGGCAGACCTCCTTCTGTCGACATCAGCACATTCATTCCAAAAGCCAGGTATAGAGGGCGGTGTACCTTGGTTCCAGCTTCCACTCCTGTTCGGTGCCTCGGATCAGGCAGGGGGATCTCACATTTCCCTTTTGACTTGATTGTTTCTCCAGCTCCTTTCAGCATGCTCGAGATTCGTATACTTGATGGTCCAGTGACCCAGCAGCAGCTCTTGATGATTCCCGGGCATGTGTGAGATGTCTCAACCCTCATGAGGGGGTGGCCCTGCAGGTGGCCCCCCACATGCCCGAATGACCTCTTCTTTGCAGCCTTCGATGCCGCTCCAGATTTTGATGATGTTGGCCTTAGCCACTTGCAGCACCTCTTTGATTTGCATGTATCAGTCAGATTTTGTGAGCCCTTCCTTGTTTACAGGGGGCATGTGGGTTGTATTTATCTCATGTACTCAGATATTATTGTACTAGTCCTGGCTGTTATCCCAGGCACATCATGTATGTGAAACTCTTCATTGTATTCTTATCTGGCTCTTGATTATGCCAGCTGTACTTTATGGTTCGGTCCCTTTTTTACTGGACACACTATTCTTTTGTACTTCGTCTCGACGGGCATAGGTATGCCTCCCCCGCCGCCTTCAACACAGGTACCCTCTCATAAAAAGAGAATTGTTGCACCTGCGAGTCTCGTCTCCTCCAGTTCTAGTCCTTCAGCACACTATCTACCTCACCTTTCTCTCTCTGACTTCCCTTTTGTTGTCTAGTGATTGAGTTCTTACAACGTACTTCGGTCATACGATTTGCTCCTGACACTTGCACGCTGGGGGGCAATATGTTACACCATTTTTTGGTCATCTAACCTATCATCATTAGATGGACCCAAGTACACCATGTAAGACCAATTTTACCCTAAGTAAAATTTCCTTCACTATGTTAAATAACTTAATAAACCACATTTATTAGGTTGTTTATGGTCTAAACAGGAAACCCCAAAAGGAAATATTAAACAAAACTATATTTGTTTGATTTTCCTCATGGAATAATTAATTAAACCATAATTTAATTATTATTCCCAGTCATGTTTAACCCAAAAACAAATAAATTAATGAGATAAACCCTTAGTTATCTTATTATTTTCTAGGAATAATTATTTAAATCTTATTTAGATAATATTCCTTGTTAAATATGACCAAATCACCCACTATTAATCAAATAAATCATTATTTATTTGATTATATCCCAACCACTTCCTTAAAAAGATAAATAAATCATTTATTTATTTATTTTTCACTAATCAAGGGATTTGACCCAAGTCAAACACCCTTTCCCTCCCACAAATAATAATAAAATATTCCATAAAGGTGGATCTAGATTTGGTTAACATTATTTTAATCATGCACCAAGATCTAGAATGACCCAATATTTTGTTATAAATAGGAGGGTTCTTCCCCATCATTCCTCACCTTTTGTTGCCTATTAGATCACTCTGGATCTATACACTTGGTCTCATTTTTCACCATTTGCTCCCATTGAGCTCTATTTTCTACATTGGGTTTTCTACACCTGCAAGAGAGAGAAAGCTTAGATCTGAAGTGCTGAGGACTACAAAGAACCCATCCCATTGAGGAGAACTGGATACACCTTCTTGTTTTCCTCCCAGGTGCCCTGTAATACAAAAATTCTTTCAAAAATCGTGTTCTTGTCTTGTCTGTTGGATGCATGGAGAAAACCCTTTTATTTTACTGCTTAATGTCTTTCCATTTATAGATCTGTTTGTTGCAGCATTTTTACTACTAATCGCAGATCTGAAGATGTTTGGCAGCCTCTATTGTTGTTAGGGCTATTAGTTATGCGTAGCTAAAGTGGTTCTTTTTCGTACACTTCGACGAAGAATTCATACTAACAAGGAGCAATGTCACACAATACCTCATCCATGAAGGGCTTGATGCTATAG